>JACXGI010000205.1:89013-109179 GCA_016801175.1 Esox masquinongy | reverse complement strand
TGCTGTTCTCAGATACATTCAGTCGTATTTCAGCTTTCACCCAGCAGGGTTGAGCAGGTAGATGTCACAAGGTAAAGAAGGCAGAGACTGAGATGAACAGCGTAAGAACACAGCTGGTGACTGGTATGTGTCTGTACCTCTGTAACGTGGCAGTGTGACATTCCAGGCCTTGGATTCCTCTCAGCCTCAGCCGGGCCGCGTGGCCGTGTGGTCCACACCTCCCCACACACAGGACCGCACTGATGTCACAGAGAGGCCAGTCAACAATGCCCATTGACTGCACTGAGGCAGCAGCTGTCGGGACAAGCATTGACCTGAAGACAACCTATTCAGGGCAGGACGTGGTGCCCCTCAGCCCCCCGTTGCTTTTGTATCCCTCAGAGTGGATAGATCGTCGGTGCTTGTCCACCTACAGCAGGCACTGTAGGTCAACTTAGTGAGGAAATAAATTAGCCCACATTGACGGAAAAGCCATATGAAAATATTTGCAGTGAGGTAGATACAAAGTAATGACCAAGAAAGAATGCACAGCCTCCTGGATGAATATGATAAAAGGATGAATACAAACAAAAAAAGTACAAGTGTTAATTTTTGTTGTATAAAGCGGTAGAACATGAAATGGGGATGATGGGCAAGGCCGTGGTCTCCGGAGGAGAGGATACTGAAGAGAGGATTGGAGGGAAGATTAGCTTCTAAAGGAGATAAACAAAGCTCAGGAAGCCTATGGCAAGATAATATGTTTGGGATCACAACAACATCTCACAGTCTCACTTGACTATTCGACGTTTGTCCGGCGGGGATAAATGTCTGTTGGTGAAGTGAAAGTATAACTGCTATACATCTGTTGATCAAGTGAGTGAAAAAATATGTGCACAGATAAATGAATAGTTAATGAATGTGAAAGTAAATCCTGATTTTCAGTTGGTTAATTTTAAGTAACAACTTCCAAGTTGTTAAGAGTTATGTTTTGGTATAGAATTAAAACAGAAAAAAGTATATGCTTGAATTTGAATATATTATGCGTGTACCCCATACACCTTTCCTGTCAATAATTTCCTAGTAAGCTACTGGCTTTCAAGGCGATTATAGACATTCAGGAACTTTGGACAGATGTTTAGGAACTAGTACATCAAATTTTGACTAGGAACTGGTACATCTCTTAGCTGAGCAACCATGCTGCAGAATGCATATTAAATTGAGATTACAGGATTCCAAAATATGAATCTAAGTATAGCCAGGATCGAAATGTAGGTATTATGCATGTGTCTTTTGGTATTTAACTGCTTCCAGAGGCTTTTTTCAGTAGCATTATAGAGCATGCCTCAGTCATATTTCCCAGTGGGTTTGATGTGAGTCTTTGAGAGCAAACTGTGTTGGCAAAGCCACCGTGAAGTGCTATGTCATTCAGCTGTGGTAAAGAGATTCCTGCTCAGCTGTGATTGATCCGACATGGTTTCTTTATTCCCCCTGAGGCTTGAGTGGGGTTTTAGATTTAGACTCTAGCTGTAATGATGGATATCTATCTGAAGGTTTCTCTGTCATGGACCCAGACCATCTTTTATTACCTTTTTCCTCTGTTTGTCCCTGGCATGGCTGCCAACCTTCCTCCTCACCCCACCTCCGATCCTAGAGAACTGAGGCCTAAGCGCCACTGGCCAGTCACAGCGAAGGACACACAACTCATTAAAAGTTAATGAAACCTATAAACGCAGTGTGCCAGCGATTCATTTAAACCCTAAACCAATCTCCTCT
Source organism: Esox masquinongy (assembly GCA_016801175.1). NCBI lineage: Eukaryota > Metazoa > Chordata > Actinopteri > Esociformes > Esocidae > Esox > Esox masquinongy. The sequence continues at coordinate 107,427 of JACXGI010000205.1, read as the reverse complement.
TTCAGCAAAGGCAAACAAGCCTCGTGGCCCCCAATGCTCTACTCTGAATAACAAACTACGTAATATTTTCTCTGTCATATTTTTTCCTATGCTGACATGTTTGGTGTGATAGGCTATCTTACAATGGGACTGGTCCAATTTATTGAATGTGGGGAAAGAATGTTTAGCTGGGGTGAATTCTGTAATCTGCCTCCAAGTTGAATTTAACTACTCAACTTGACATTGCCTCTGCTTGTCAGGCAGCTTGCCATTTCAACATTCATGAGAATCACTGACATTCAAATAATGTGCTTATTTTAATACCATATGAGTGAAGGCTAAATCTGTGTTAGGTTGTGAATTTATTCTTCCTACCAGGTAGTACAGAGGACTGTTCCTGGTCTATGAATTGTTAAACAGGCATAGGCTATATCACTCCTTCAAAGCTACCCACCCCTTTCTCTCGTTCCCAAAAAAAACCTTATTTCATTTCAAATAAAGGTAATAACAACCAATCAACAGTAATAAAATGTAAAATGTGTGTAAAAATCATTGTCAATCCAAAATCAAAGAACTGAAGAATTACTTCCCTGTCTTTATAAAACTCAATTTTAAACATGGTCCCATGCCCTATAGAGGTGTCCTCAGAGGATCCTAATTAAATTCCGTCCATGTATAGCGCCACTGTCAGCCATTTTAATGAATTTATATACCCTGACTTGAATTAAATTAATCCCCAATTTAATCCCATATAAATGGCCATGTCATTTATCACGTACAGGCCGATGCTCAGCTGAAGGGTCCTGGAAAGCTGGTTGATGTCTATAGAGCAGTTGAGCAGATTACCATTAAAGACAAGAGCTGTACGTATTCCCCTGATACACGCTATTTAACCCATCGCCTGTTCACTGCTGACAGTGACATAGCCTGAAGTGGGATTTAATATCCTGTCAGTAAGTGTAAGAATTCAGCCATCTAGATGTATGAATGGATAGCTTTCATTTTCTTTGTGCAACAGCGCCAAGAAGCCTGTACAGATTATACCAAAGAGAAGAAAGAATTGCTGTCAGTATCAGTATTCTTCTGAAAAATATTGATTACAGTTAGAGTTGCTGTTTCTTTGGGCTTGCTTGAGATAATTATTTCAGAGACTGTTACACTAAAAAAATATATTCAAATTATAGTATTTTGTTAAATAATGAAGAGTGAGCCGACGTAGACTACTTGGTAGATTGATACTAGTTTGCAAAAGAGAAATCCACACAACGAGCATCATGTGGTAGAGTGAAATATTTCTGATGTATTTCCTGAATCAACTGCATACCAGCCTTTCACAGAGATTTGAATAAGAGAGTGTTTTAGTTTTAATGATTAGACTTGATCAGCGCATACATTTTTGCTGCCATTATAACAAGACATTTCTGACGACAGTGTAAGAGATTCAAAATGTCTAATATGTAGTTGATAAGGAAGCAGTGATTTGGGACGATCTTCTGGGTGACAGAAGGTGCTAAGGTCACGTTGGCTGTTCCGACAGAGGTTTCATATTTTACATCCCATTCCACCAAATGTTGGACCAGATATGTTTTATGGAGGCATTTGCAAGCTTGGCCCATTCTTTGCCAAGCCTGGCTCGTGTGGCCTACCTATCATCATCATTATAGAGAAAATAAAAATAAACAGAAACTTTTCAATTCAGTCCCATAACGCCAAATCCTCGACAGACGCTGGCCCATCACTATTCAAACCATTGTGCTTGCATTACAACAACTAAACACATTGGTGTTTCAGAAATCCATCCTTCCTGTATGTATCCAATACCAAAAGCTTGGCAGCTGAAAGCCGACGTAGCAGGGAGGGGCCGCATAATTGCTAAAAAACATTTTACCAAGCATTTTGGGATAAAACGCCTTTGCCCACCCCCTCAGCTTAAAGCAATTAATTCAGGATCCTGACATAAACTCTCCAATCCTTTGACAGCTTGGAGCTGAAATAAAAATGCTAGTTCTCCTGGGAACGGCGGGAGATAGCCGGCTCTATTCTGGACTGTTTGCTCACTGGCCCTGAGAGCAATCTTCCCCAGTCAGAATGAAATGCAAGGACACAAACAATGTACCGCAGAGAGAATGGGAGATGGGGAATGAACAGTTTGGACTATTTGCTCAGCAGAAGGGCAGCCACAATGGCTGGCCGATGGCTTTCCCATGCATCAAGCCTCTTAGTCTTAGGCCTCCTTTTGTTGCCGAGTTTCTTCGCCCTGGCCAGATAAGAGGCCAGCTGGCCTATACTTTTAATTCCCATTGTACGCTGTACTGTATAGTAATTTATCTGCCTACATTCTGCCTGCCACGATGTTGTCGTCTTATTGAATGTGCTATGGCCCATGTATCTTGGCGGCTAAGGTTCACCTTAGCATGTGCCGTCGTTTATGGCTCGAACCCCTCTCTCTTTCATAAACAGTTGTCGGTGGTTGGCGGGTTGGTGTGCCGGGGGTATTAACACCTGACCCCTCTTCTCTGCAGAAAGGAGGCAGCACAAGTCAAGCACAGGATATGACAACGATAGCGCTCACATAGGCCTACAAAATACTGCATGCGGATAATTCATACAGATCAGAGCTCAGCCACGGAGAGCATGCAGCTCAAACACACGCATTTCCACATTGTTTTTCAGTCTCCAGTGTTGACAAAGACGTTCGTTTAGAACCTATTGCTGAATATTGTACACAGTATTGGATACAGCCCTTAAGAGATGCAGCCACTGAATTACCTAATGCCAACTGGAGTAAGACAGAGCAAATATAGTCAATTGACAAGATGAGAGCAGAATCCATGCCCTGCTTGTTTTGTTAATGTTAGTTAGGTGTGCTTGTTTAAGGTATTACTAGAGCTTTCATAATCATTTTTTAAGGTGTGCTTGTGGAAGGTAAGGCATGGCTAGATCTTTCACATGCTCATATTATTATTATGAGCATGTGAAATTATTATTTTATGCAAAGCAATGCATAAATCTATAAATTCGTATACAGCTTTGAATATTTAACCAATTAATACAAAACCAACTTTTAACTGCACGGCCTTGCCCAACATTGTTTGAGAAGTAGTTTGGGTAGCATTTATACTTTTTGTATTATAACAATAATTAAATGGATTTCAACAGGGAACATGTTCTATATGTTACTCTTTTAGCCTTTAACACTATTTATGTTTTGTGTATTTACATTAGTATAAATAGCAACCATTGGAGATAGATATTCACAGGGCCACTGCTGCCAATCAAACTATATACCGCAAACCTAAGGGAGATGGAATCACTTTTTTTATAGTTATAGATTTATATTTTTTCATTTTATTGCTCCTTTAATCAAATTGATTGTGCCTACATTTGCCTATTAGAGGCAAACACCATAACTCTGTAACAGTAACATTCTAGACCTACTGCATTTCCTTTTTTACTTTTAAAGCTATCAACAAATCCAACATATATTTTATTTATTTATTCATTTATTTATTTAATTATTACCTAAATTGGTCAAATCAGCTGCAAACATTAAAACAACAGTTATCCCTGGCCTGTTTAAGCTGGAGACACCAGATCAATGTCACATTGATGTTCATGGGCTATCCAAATTCAAAATCTTTAATGCTTTTATCATTTATAACTACTCTACATTGATTTGCATAAGATGTCATCAACTACCAAATAACACTGTTCAAGTTAGAGACATAAACCTACTTTAAATTGTTCAGACTATCCTAACTAAAGTGTATGTATTTCAAATCCATAAATACTTAGCAATCCATAAAAACGTTAGCAAGTACATCACATTTTCTTCAGAAAATTTACTTTTTTGATTTCAAGTGCATGCATGTGTGTGTATGCATTTATATTCACAGTACAGTGCATGTACACACTAAATAATAATACACATTTCTTGCAAATCTTCTGATGTCATACACACACATGCATACACTCGTACACACCCATCCCCCACCACTAAGGCTTAAATGTCACAGGCCCTTTGGGTGGTCAGGCCTAGTGGCTGAGAGGACGGTGGGGACCCTGATGCCCTAGAACATTGGGTGCATTTGCTAATTTATGCTGGCAATCAATTCAGTGGCCAGAGCTGTCTGGTATCAAAGTTCCTGAGCGCAAAATAGTTGATTAATTTACGAATGAACTACCAACCCAGTTGTTTTGACAGTTTTCAGTAAACACTGACTCCAATGTGTATTACATTTTAACAGTAATGCAGTTACAGTCATTAACTCACAAGATAACATAAAAAGTCAACTGGTAAGTGTGAGGAGGGTTCTATAATTTGTGTCTAAAAGCAGCTTGCAAGATTGTCAATTTCAGCCAGTTAGTTTGTATGCTTTACTGCTATGTTGTGGTCAGAATGCTTGGATCACCCCTACTCTTCAGCCGGGGCATCTAGAGAGCGTTCTAGCCGCCGCAAGAGAAAATCCATTTAATAATGGACAATCTGACCACGCTTGAATTTATTTCACAGACCAGCATGTACTCTGTTATTGTACTGAATTTGTAAATGCAGCTAGTGTTTCAAATGGATCTTGTTGTCAGTGATTCAATGTCACACTTAACTTTGCCAGGTTGTTGCAATTTTGTACACCCTTCTTGTCATTACCTTGTCATTTTCTGTGAAGCATTTTGCACATGGATTAATTCAGAGGGACAGCATGATAAGGGACACAATGGACGCCAGACTATCTCACTGAAAGAATGGGCAATGACAAACGTATCATGTTTCAAACAGATCTGCTAATGGCTGCTCCATAATGAACAATAGGACAAGGTGGAAGTGGAGCTAAATGTCGAAAGACACTTATATATTTTTAAATAAGTGGTTATTGTTCAAATCAGATCAAATATAAAATACAAAAAAAATGTACAGTAGCTTGGTTGTTAACAAAGACAGCTTCGTCATTAAGAAACAGTAAGTGCTTGTTTTGGTTGTGAGCGAGCAACTTGGCAGTTGTTGTGCCTCTGATCGGTTAGTAAGCATGTCAGAGCTCAGGTATGGGAGGATAAATAGGTGTCTTACTGGGTTGTGTGAGCAGAGCGGCATCAGCCTGTGGGGTGGGCGGTGCTGGGCTTGTCAGTCCTCTCAGCTTCATGCTCCACTGACCCTGAAATAAAGCTCAGTTTAAGGCATTTCAACACTGCTTAAAGTTGTCTGTGGCCAGGTAATTTATTAGTTCTGAGAACATCAGTTTGGGGCTCCGCACAACTCACAATCTCCCAGCATTCAAATATGGGGAAAGAGCCGATGAGTCACACAAGATGAAATTTACAACACTCCTCCAATTACCCCAAGCGCTGTTGACCTGTGGCTCACCAAAGGGCACTCCAGGGACTCACTCAGTGTTGATGTTATGATGCTTCAGGTCAACTGACATGCAATGTATCTTTTATCACCTGTATGGTTGTCTGAAGCCAAGAGGCTACAGTCACACACGTCAACTATCAGGCCCTGAAGCTCATAGTGGGTGGCCAGAAACAGAAAGAACAGTCATTGGCTGCACGTTCGACAACCCAGAGCGGAGAACAGGTTAGCTTTGCCTGAAGTCGATTGAGGTGATGCTCTTTGCACCGAATGTATTTAGAAATGCATGTTTTATTGGCAATATTAGTTTAGCTGTTGTATGCTTACGGACAGGGATTTTAGCGGGCAGACTTTTTAATGATATCTGACCAAATTTCAATTATATAGTTTTTCTCTTCAAATAACTGCACATCATTTTGATTAAGCATTACGAATAATATAAACGTTATTATTATTTGCTATCTAAAATTGTGGTTTGTTGTAGATCGAAATTGTTAAATTGGCAAAATAAAAGATGAAAAATTGCATGTAACAATATAATATTTGGTTTTATCAACAAGTGTATAATAACGGAATGAAATTACAATGTGTGTCAATGTTCCCTGACATTTCTATAACCACAACAACATTGTTAATAAAACTGCTTAGTAAAATATTGATAAAGAACCTTTTTATACCTCATAGCAAGATATCAATTTGATCTATTTTCAAAATATTTTGACCAACTGATTCTACAGAATATAAGTTTTGCTTGTTTTTATAAACAGTTTAGGGAAGTACATAGTAATACAGTTAAGATGCAGATAAATAATGAATTGCCTTTATACTTGAATTACCTCCTTGATAGTGGTTTTTACACATCTTCTGTTGAATTACATACTATTTACTTTTTCCTAAAAACAAAAGCAATTTTTAGCATTATATAAATGCATTTATTTATATAGAAAGAAAGTAATAATAGTTTCCGCGCCAGTGTTACATTAATTTCATCAGAGGAGAATAATTACAGTCAGCATTTAACATACTGATCAATTTTATCAAGAATTTGTCAGTTTAAATTAAAATAATAAACAATGACATTTTACTATAATTGTGAAATTTATTTTTTCTTGAATTCCAGAAAATACAGCATGCAAAAAGGTAATAGAAGATAATTTGTAACTTGAACTAATATTTAATATTTAAGTTGTGTAAAAAGACAGAAAATTAAATAAGCACATTTTTTCTTTTATTAATATAATCTAAAGACAGTTAAACAGGGTAATACAGTATTATATATGTGATGTTGATGAATTGGTTGTCAGAAAAGCATCATTCAAATAAACTCTAGGTCTGTTATGCAAATTCCCTACCTTCAGTTGGTTGAGTGTCCTCAGACTTTATAATATGTATGCGATACGGATTCATCCGTCAATTTCTCAGTTGTTAGTTTACGTTATGTTTATTCAAGTAATATCTCCCATTACGAATCTCTTATGTTTCAATCTATTTACACAGATTAATTACCATGCGTGATATAAATTCGAAAATGTCAGTATATAATGTTCAATATACCCATTAGTTTTATGCTAGTGTGCTTATTGTGTGGCACCTTTGGTTGGTGTTTGGGTATTCCTGAGTGTTTATGCTGTGCCTCTTTGCATTGGGTCCGTTAAACACACTGAGCACTTAACACAAGCAGTCCACTGGTTGTATTCACATGACTACCTCTCTCACTATGTGGAGGTGTCAACACCCTGCAAACACCTTTGACACACATGCTTGAATGTGGTGGGAGAGTTAGCTAAACATTCCTGGGTGTTCCCCATTTTACTATCTATAGCCATGTACCAACACTCACTACTAAACATCGAGAGACGTTAGCTCTTTCCCCCACTGTCACTTGGGAAAATAATAACTTACCTCTATTAAACAATTTTCTCTACTTTTTTGCAATACCAAAACCAATGTTATTTTTACAGTTGGATGTACAGTATGTTTATATATCAGATTATTACTAAAACATTATACACATTGGTATGTAAGTCTTCAACCGTCAAATGCACATACGGTGCATGCTACCTACATGTAACCTGTGAGACTCCTCTTTACAAATGCCGACATATTCTTTGATGTGATCGGATGAAATCGAATGTTCTAATGGCTCTGGTAATTCAGTGTGACAATCCCATGCTTATCGACACATACAGCACATTTGATTAGCTCTGAAATATATCATGCTGGGTTTCTGAGGACGGATCAGAGCAGAACCACGACCGCACAACAAATAAAGACAGGAACATGGGTTTATGGAGGCTCTCGGTCGCACTGTCTCTCTCTAATAGGGCTATGCTGGGGGGAGTTGGGGTCCACGGCCATGGCAAGATCAGGGTGCCTCCAGAGAGAAGGCGTACGGAAGAGAGGAGGCCTCAGAGTACGGAAGGATAATGAGGAGAGGAGGCTACACTGATTCAGACCCAAGAAGTAGATGGATCTGACTGCCACACACAATGTCCTTTCAGTGTTGGGTTTTGCTGTGACCGCCCCATGGCACCCGCCAGGTATGTCAGCTATGTTTGCTAAGCCATTCATCTCCTACCTGCCCTTCTGAAAGTGGAACCTTTGTTTGAACCATACAGTTGTTAAGCCACCCTTTGAATCAGCTCAACCCAATTTATTTCCTGGTGGGTGAAGCCGCACAAGATTTATGGTCATCTTTTTTTAACCTTTATTTTCTTCGTTTATTTTTTTGTTTGGGTAACAACAATGTTAATGTATTTAGATGATTCAGTGGAGAGTGGATGATTGTGGTCAAGAGAGGTGGTGATCTATTGAGAGGGGAACCCGATGGGCCTTATCATTGGTGGCCAGGGTGAGCAAATAAACTGGCAATGGAAGACAACATTGATACTGGCAGGATTCGGGCTGTATGACGTTCATGCAGGCGTTACAAACAAAGCATAGTGCAAGTGAATGGAAACAAATGGAAAGAGGCTACCAATATAAAACTAACAATATGGATAAGAGAATATAAACCCTAACTATTATTTCTATGACACTGGAAATATTAATTTAGTGTGCCATACATGTCAAAACACCTGAGATGTGACGGGCGATGGTAAAAGCCTTTCAGTGAAGCAACAACATCAATGGTGAGATGCAATGCTTTATAAAGCCACCATTAATACAAGCACTCTCTTTCACCTAGACCTAATTTCTGATGAGACAAAGAATATTTTTGTGTTTGATTCTGTCATGAAAACACCTCTTCACCACAAAACAAAACTCATAACTATTTTTCTCTGCTGCGGTCCCAATCACTTTTAGTTCCTGATTCACCCTGCTCCTGAAAACACAAACGTCCATATATCTCTGACTTCTGTCTAGGAGAAAGGAGATATCTTTGAATACTCCACGTTAATGATTGACTCGACTTGCAAAATACCCTACATATGGCACCCAGTTTGTTCACTTCCGCTTGGCTATATTTTCAGCCTCAAACTCTCGAGCTTCCACAACTCTCTCCCAGCTCATTCAATGTTATTGGCATTGGGGGTTGGGGTAGGTGGAACAAGACAAACTCTTTAGAAAACCATCGGCAAGTTAAGGCAAATGGGAGATAAGAACTGTCGCTGGCCCTTTTAGTGGGTTATAGGAATGAGGCTGTGTAGACTTTATTTTTCTCTAAGATATATGTAGCCCGGCTTTTCTGAAAGCTAGTTCATGCTTCCCCTTCTGCAGTAAAGATCACTTTGACAGGCATAAAATGAGCCCTGGATTTCTCATTCACATCATGAACTAGGGAACAAACCAAGAATAGGGACCTTTAATTAACTGGTAAAACAGGACTAAACCTTGAATGACTTGTTCTGTTCATGGTCATCATTTCAATCAGGCCCCATGCTTGACAAAAAATAGGTGGCCCTGATTAGATTCTATCGAAATAGAACTTATTAATATAAGTTTACCATACTGTTTTATGTTTCTGGTGCTTCTGTATATGTACTGACTGTCTGTAGCAGTTTTGTATTTGATGAAGAAAACAGTTGCAGCTGCTTTTTTGGAATATACTATGGCAAAGGTGTTTTGTTGTAGATAATCTCTTGTGTTATTTTTTCTTTATCCTGTACAGATAAGACGGCCTTCCTTGACTCATGCATGAAAGGGGACCAGTGGGATGGATTGAGTTTTGCTTTCGACCTTCACCCTTCATCTCCTCAGATCATAGAATCACAGAGGCACCGTGTTCTCTGCTTGTCTACCTGCCTATGTCTGCATCCGACCTTGTCTGCATCTATGAAATATCAAAGTGTGTCAGACGGCGCTGAATAGGGACAAAAGAAAGGCACCGTTAATGATTAACTGTTCTAAAAGCTTTGGCTTGTATTCCCATGGTGCCCAGGCTATCTGCTGGCCATGTCACATGCTCACAGCTTTTTTTCCAACAGATTGGAGGAAAGCTAGAGAGCAAACACAGGTGCTTTGGACTGGAGTCGCCGACGCTGTCAGGGACAACCACAAACAAGAGCAGCAATGCCTGGCTAAATGAGAGCCCGTCCCCCTTACTCGGTGCCTGGCTGGCTTAGCTAAGTCACTGACTGTCGTGTCTGGAGATCCTCACCATAGACCAAGTCCAAAGTCCCTCAAGAGCTCAACAACTTTTCACACTTTCCAGAGAAACAAACAAATAAAACAAGAGGATTGGAGTCCACTTGTTTGAAGTGACTGCTATTGCTGCAGGCTCAAGTATAATGGGAGAGAAGGTCTCACTTTCTAAAACAAACCAAAGTTGAGGCAAGGAGAAATGCAAGGTGCTGGAAGAGACACCAATTCTCTGAAAATTGATTGACATATCTGCACACTTTGATGTTTATTTTGTTGTAATTTTATTATGAATTCTGACATTTTTCTGGAGTTGTTTTAAAAGGTTCTATAAATACAGTCTGGGCACTAACCATTTCCTCCTCAATGATGTCTGTTCCTTACTGAGTGCATTTTGTAGCATAACTTTTGATTACACAATCAGATGATATGATGACGTTATCAGAACATTTCCGGCAATGAGATAAATAAATGAGATAAATGAACAGCATAATAACGTGAACAAAAGCCTGGCTCTGATTGGTCTGTCTATGAATAGAAAAAAGGCACCATGAAAAGTACTCACAATAAAGGCAATTCATTCGATTTCTTATTTTCTGCATGACCTCGGTCACATGCTTTCCTTTTGTATGACGGAAATATTTATTTATGTGTTATGCAGGTCTTTCGGTTCATACCCAGCAATTACAGGGAACCTGTAACACAGAGATGATGATAAAAGTGTTTTAAAACAAACACTCCAAATCAACATGAGAAAATTTTCATTTTTAGAGGGTTGAGGGTAATACATAGAGAGAGAGGGATGGAAAGAGAAAGGGACTGAGAGAGAACAATGAGAGGCGATGGAGAAGGACAAGTATGAAGAGAGTATGAGCTGGAGATCATAACTGTTTCATCTTAGGCAAGCAGTACCTCCAGAACTATCTAGAGACTTGTTGACTTTTTGAGCCCAATTCCCTGAATTTTTTTTTGTGTGTGTACATGTATATATATACAGCTCCGGAAAAAATTAAAAGACCACTGCACCTTTTTCTTTCCTTTCCAAAAAAGGAAAGTTTTGAGTGAGGAACAGAAGCGTTCAATTTGCAGTGGTCTCTTAATTTTAAACCTTCTGTTCCTCACTCAAAACCTTCCTTTTCAACTTTTTTGGAAAGGAAAGAAAAAGGTGCAGTGGTCTCTTAATTTTTTCCGGAGCTGTATATATTTATTTTGTTTTTGGAAATACTTTGATATTTTGTTAGATATATCTATCTGGCACCTTCAATTTGCAAACATGTTTAAAATAATGTGTAAGAAGATGAAGCTGTTTGATAACAGTATGTTTCACTTCTTATAAGCCTTCTTTATAGACATGCTGTCCAAGTCTCAATAGAAATGGACTAAGCTGACCTATCTGATCAGCTCAACTCATGTTATGCAGCAGATCCCTGTGGGGATTTACTGTGAGGTGATCGTGAACAGCGCCTGATCTGGGGAGTTACAAATCCTCACTTTCAGGGATCTTACTGTAATTCACATGCAGGAGCTGAGTCAAAGCGTGGGGGTCTGAGTTAAGCGCGGGGGTCTGAGTTAAGCGCGGGGGCCTAACATCTCGAGAGGATTTCAGACAACAGCTTTGTTGCCAAGTCATTGTGCTACTGTGAAAGTTGTCTAGCCCATTGTCGGATGAAACTCGGCTCAATCAAAGAAAGTTTTCCAGTAATGAGGTAAGAAGATGAAAGCTCATTGAACATATCAATGCGCTCAAAGACCCTTTTGATGTTGTGGGCACAATGCTAAAATTTGAAAAGAGCAAAGTGTGCACTAAGCTGCAATGCACTGCATTAACCCCTTGTCTTTTGTCAGACCTACACCTACAATGAAGGAATATTCCATTCTGTTGGAAATGTAATTCATGAGTAATATGCTCTTTGAAAGGAAAGCTTACCATCAACGCACTTGACTTCTCTTGAAAAGGTGAATGATAGTGTTGACTGTACTTCAAATGTTGTAGTTGCAATGGTATGCTTTCACTTTTCTATAGAATAAAACATTTAATGAATGCAACAATACAGTATTTAAAAAGATAAAAATCTAAGGGACTGAATTAATCTTGCTGAAGACATCAAAGAACTGTATAAAATGTATGGATATAAAACATGTTACTGGGTCATTTAGTGTCTTTAAATCATTTGACTTCAATATACATGTACTGCTATTAACAACAATGATGTGACATTTGTGCTAATTCACACATGAGCAGTTAACGATGTGCAATATCAAAGTGAGATATTTTATGTACAGTGGTAAAATTAGCTGCTTATATGAGTTGACAATACACATTGTATACATGCTTATAATGCGTCTCTCAGGGTTTTGCCACCGTTAAGAGGCAAATCAGAAATCTGCAGACCTTTTGTTTAAGAGATTAGTGTTGGGAATATTTCAAGGTTTACGGACGGTTTTAATTTACGATAGTCATCCCACGCCCACACACCTCTAATTCTAAAAATAAAAGTGTCCCTGTGTGGGATGGTCACCCCGGTAGTACCTGTAGGGTTTATACTGTACCCAACACCAGTCTGTAGGGTTTAGGGTTTATACTGTACCCAACACCAGTCTGTAGAGTTTAGGATTTATACTGTACCCAACACCTGTCTGTAGGGTTTAGGGTTTATACTGTACCCAACACCAGTCTGTAGGGTTTATACTGTACCCAACACCAGTCTGTAGAGTTTAGGGTTTATACTGTGCCCAACACCAGTCTGTAGGGTTTAGGGTTTATACTGTACCCAACACCAGTCTGTAGGGTTTAGGGTTTATACTGTACCCAACACCAGTCTGTAGGGTTTAGGGTTTATACTGTGCCCAACACCAGTCTGTAGGGTTTATACTGTACCCAACACCAGACTGTAGGGTTTAGGGTTTATACTGTACCCAACACCAGTCTGTAGGGTTTAGGGTTTATACTGTACTCAACACCAGTCTGTAGGGTTTAGGGTTTATACTGTACTCAACACCAGTCTGTAGGGTTTAGGGTTTATACTATACCCAACACCAGTCTGTAGGGTTTAGGGTTTATACTGTACCCAACACCAGTCTGTGACATCTTTTGGCTTTTGGAAAAAGAGCTATTGTGTCACTACAACAGTAAAATGTTGGTTTGATTGAATTGAGCTCTAGGTTAGCAAAGGAAGGACATGTATTTTTTTTGTTTAAATCTGTATACAATATTATGGTAAGACAGGACACATTTTCTGTAAAAAAGAATACAGCTCCGGAAAAAAATAAGAGACACTTTCCTTTCCAAAAAAGTTTTGGAAAGTAAAGGAAAGGAAAAGGTGCAGTGGTCTCTTAATTTTTTCCGGAGCTGTACATTTACAGAAAATAAACAGACCAGCTTTGGACATCTGCCTCCCTTCATTGATCACGCCAGCCGGCCATAGGTGGTTAGGCCAGATGCCACTGGTAACATTACAACCAATATGGAACAAAAGCTAACAGCAAGTGTATTGTGTAGCATATTTCCTCTCCTGAAACTGTAGGATGTTTTGAATCTCAACTCATATCTGATTTTATATCAGTGACAGGTGTACTTGCAGCCAGGTAGGTGTGGCCAGGTAAAAACAGTAGAAGCAGCCTCCTGAGCCCCCCCCCCCCCCCACCACCACCACTTGCCCTGTCTGTCAGCTGCTCCATTTTTCCCTTTCCAGTGACAGGCCGCTCAACCCATTAGTGAGTATTCATTTTCCACATGGCGTTAAGACAAAGGCCGTCTGCCAGGGACACGGAGAGGCTAGGGGTGAGAGGGTGAAGGCAGGAGACCTCGCTGCAGTGATCGTCACGCCTGAACTCAAGTAAATGAAGGGTGTACAGCGAGACGCCTCCCTGTAAGTAAGCACAGTCTGCCTATGCTGGACCGCCATTGGCTTTTCACTCCTCCAATAACCTCTCATTCACTCAAACACTCTGTCTCTCCTTTATGACTATGGCACAGGCCACTTCCGTTCAATTACTTGAGTAAATAATGATCTATTGGTCTTCGGCAAATGAGTCAATTCAAATGGTCTGGACGTTATAAGCGTCACAAAGGTGCATGGAAAATTACAGTCCTACCAGTCCAGTAGCATGAAAACATAGGCATTTTGTAATAATAATCAAAAGACAGGTATATTGTCACAAAACCACTGGCAGACAAAGGATTTGTTTTCTGATTTTACAATAGAAACGCATCTGCATAGTTTGGTGAAGATTAGAGAAAGCTTAGGTTTTATAATAGAGTGTGTGTGTGTGTGTGTGTGTATGTGTGTGTATCCCAGGTTAAAAAGTAAAGAAAAAAACATTTAAAAGAAAGTTGAATTTGCTTTTTGTCACATGTATGAACACATTGTGGGGTCAGATATTTGTTCACATGCATAAACACAAATTGTTGAATAAATAGAATTTTTCACATTTGAAAAAAAAATATTTTTTTAGTGTGGGCATGTATGTAGTTCTAAATTTTTTCCAAAGATTTTGCAAGGTTAGTTTTCACACCGGTAATGTAAAAATAAGTACTAACGTTGATCTAAAAAGCATATGTATAACAACACCAGGTTAACCATTAAGAGGTATAATATAGGTTATCTGACTTGGAGGATGTCTGGAATCCTCCACAAAATAAAATGGACTGGGTTTTGGTACTAGAATCACCCTCTATGCTCTGACTTACTAAACAGGTTAACATGTCTGCCCCATAATATTTAGATGATGTACTGTATTTATCTATTTTCTTGAAATGTCACAAAGATTCCTTTCAAATACTAACTTGTCATAGTTGATAACCATAAACTACTAAACCAATTTACTATAGGAGAGAATTAAATAGTTTACGGATATTAAAAAAAAATCTAATACTGGTACTGAATTTAAGGTACCAAAGGTTTTAAGACAGGTTAATGTAATGTTAAATTTAGTATTTGGTTTTATATCGTTTGCATGCAATAATGACCAGAGGTCTGTGACCCATCAACCTCACCAGATGTGGGATATTTCTCTGGTGATGCTGGGCCAGTCCTGTGCCTGTTTTTTAAGTCTTTTTGACTTCTCTTCTTCTGCAAATAAAAGGCATGTTCAATTTAAATGAAATCTTTGGATTAAGTTGGACAGTCAACATTCTGGTCCTGAAAAACTCCTTAGTTGCCACTGCAGTATATTTTTAGTCATTGTAGTCATTGCCGCATGATGACTTGCTGTGGGAAATGCGCTTTTGAGAAATGTACTTTGGTACACTTCAGGATTCCTTCTGCCACTGCTGTCAGCAGATATATAATCAATGAAGACAAATTCCAGCGGCAGCCATAAATGGTCAGGCCACCCCCCCACCACTGTGTCTCAGATGAAGTAGTCTCGCCAGGCCACACCTCCAATCTCGTCTGGCCTCCTTGGAAGTCTGGAAACCTACCTACTAAAAAAAGTTGCCGCTGACTCTCAGCGGCAAGATTTCCATTGGATGTTAGTTTTTAGGGAAAAAAAACTCCACTCACAGGCTTGTTAAAAGCATCTTAGCATGGTTTCACTATTTCTTCGAACTGGATAGAACACATCTCCTGAAATTCTTTTGTTTCTACCCAGATTGCAACATAGAAAATAAGATTTGAATTCTGTTTTGAAAGAACTGTGCTCTATCCGTAACATTGAGTCAAAATAGCCATTACAACTTCCCTGCTTAAATGCAGTTTGGAAAAAGAGATGTTTTGGCGTGCCTCTCTTCAGGCTATGGTAAAAGCTTAAGTTATGAAGCCTGGCTGACATTCTGTGATTTATTGAAATTGAAAATGGACAAAATGGTTTTTTTAGCAAGTGGTTCAGACTGCCGTGCCACCTCTTTTCGTTCAAAGTTTATAATTAGCTTTTTCTCTTACAAAGCCGCTAATTCTACATCACAAAACTGCTAATTCTACCTCATCCACACCTCTTTTATATTTTAGCAGAAGATTGTGACAGGAGCCACATAACGCATTAGAAAACCTATATTCAGTCCCATATATTACCAGTCCCATTATATCTGCTAAAGCAAGTGTGTAGCCCGGTCGCAATAATGATGATTTACCTAGGAAAAGGATGTGTTTGTTTCTCAAAGACTGATATGGTTGACCACAAATGCAACATACATACACAGATTTTGACTGTGCTTTTATTTGGCGATTTTGCTGCCATCATCACTTAGCTAGCTACTGTTGCACTGAAGGCATTATTCACCTGTATAAGCCCCTCCCAAGCAATGAATTTGATTGAGTTAACATGTTTTGAGACGTTACTGAGAAAACTGTTTTTCCCACCCCTTTGCAACAAAAATCCTATAGGTATTCCCCGGGCCTAGCGACAAGCCAGGCACGGTTTAAGCAGCTAGAGAGGAAGTGGTGTGTTTTATATCTTATCTGTTCCTATTTCCCCCACACTTTCCACTGGTACATGTTAATATTTGTCTCATCTGCCAACAATACCTTTTACCAGAACTCGACAGAATTTTTTAGGTACTTCTTACTTTTCCTGACCATCTTGTTTTTGAGGCTAACTAGTGGGTTGCACCTTGCAGTGAAGCCTTTGTAGTTTTATGTGTGATAGTGGCTAACATATTCATGCCTGATCACTAGCCCTGTCCAGACATTGTTAAATGTTTTTCTTTGTTTGTTTTCTTTGACCTCCACTGATGAGGTCTTCCAACTTCCATCAGACCAGTTGTGACTGTGAAGCTCACCAGAGCATTCATTAATGATTTTACGAGCTGTGTTTTTTGGTAAGCCTAAGGTGGTAGCCATGTTTCTGATATAATTTTGTCTGACCTTTCACAATGGCTTCCTTGACTTTCACTGATACGTCTTTGGTACTCATGTTGACATTAGCAGACACAAAGCATTAGCAGACACAAAGTCTAGATTCAAGACCAGACACTGACAGCTCTCTTCTGTCTGCACAAAGGACGGAACACACCTGACTAACCAGAAACAGCTGTCAAGCCAACTGGTGCCATGAAATAGGGGGGCCTATGTATAAAAAGTGTTGTCATTTTTAAACACAAATACCCTCAAATTAAAGCTGAGAATATATAATTTTAAGCTTCTAATAAAATTTGATTTTAAGTACAAGCGTTTGAAGTAAAAAATCATATTTAAATGGTAGAACCTGCTTGTGAATAAACTGACCCAGATTTACTGAGGGAAATGAGAAGTTGGAAGGTGGAGGTTCCATGACTGTACAACATTTTAAAAGTATTTTAGGAAAAAATATCTGGTCTTGAAAACAATCGACATTATAAAGTATATGCAACATTTAGGATACAATATCTTATATCTTAGCACAGTTCATGAATTGCTAGACAGGATAACGGTATGTATCAACCCTTTTCCAGCAATTAAACAAAGCCCAACCCTGCCTGTTAACTGGGACTAATGGGTCTGAGAGGACAGCTCCCGTTAACTGTCTGTACACGCAAGGTGCAGCAAAAGATGTAAAATGGTGTCCAACTCTCAGCTGCGATAATGTTTAGCTGATATGGGAGTAAAAACATTCAAGCAGCATATGGGTGGACAATGTGGTAAGTTACACTGGAAAATATATGCACATGTTTTACTGGGCATCTTTATTATAATTAATCTGATAATTTCACATGGGTATCTATGTTTGCTTTTATCCAAACGTTAGCTCTTCATTGCACTACCTTGTGAATGTGAGTGGGACAGGCAAGGGTACAGAGACACCAAAGTTGTCTGATGTTCTGAAAAATCAACCCAACCACTCACATGGTCCCAGATCTATGCATTTGAGCCCACTGTGGTAAAGTAAGCCACTTAATTAGACCTATGGTTTCCCAACATTTCACACATGAGATTTAAACCTGTTTTGTCTTGTTTTGCTTTCATAATTTACTTAAGATTGTAATGAAGATGCAACATTGACTTCTTACATTACTAACAGAAGATTTAAAACAAAGCTCTGAGCTAATATGCGCACTTCATATTCACAAAGTAACTTTGCTTTATCTAGAGAAACATACATGCTTGATTTCATTATTTTAATATATTACACATTTACATTTTTTGGCATGCCTACTCTTACACAAAGTGCCAAGGGGTCTTTAGTGACCACAGAGAGTTCTGTAAATTTGGAAAGGAAAATGTTAACAGGTGAAGTCCAAATGTATTAAACATACGGTGTCACGTGGCACATTACAGCTCAATATGTGAAGAAAAAAAGATTTTTACTGTACATGTGGAAATGTAGATTTCATGTGGAAGTGAAATGTGAATATACACCCGATGTACAGTCTGTGTTTGCATGACAGCTGTTGTGTGGCTCATACAGGTAGCAGCTGGGCTGGCTCAACCATTATATAAAGGAACATGGCCAATCCCTTCCATCAGCAGCACAGAGGCAGGAAAAGCCTGGACAGAGACTCTAACAAAAGGCCTGCAGCGAAGTGGAAGAAAATGATACAGGAACAGGGGAGGGGGAAAGAAGGATATAGGAGCGGGGGGGGGGGGCAGGGG
>JACXGI010000205.1:30294-88913 GCA_016801175.1 Esox masquinongy | reverse complement strand
AGGATGGAGAGAGAAGGATACAGGGGAGAGGAGGGGGGAGAACAAGGCAGGAGCAGGGGAGGAAAAAGATTCATACTGTACATAAAGTTTCCCAGTAAATACCTTTTGGGAAAAACCTGAGCATTTTTCAATTCCTTATGTAACTGTCTGATATTTCACAGGCATCATACATGTTTTTACTGGTCATTTGCCCTCAATTACATTCCTGGCTAAAAGTTGAACTGTTTAATCAGAGAATGTATCTCAATTAAGCCTGAAAAGAGTGAAATAAGGGGATAGGTATTCATTCAACCTTTCAATCAGGTAATAAAGCATAAGGAAATGGTTTTTTCTGTGGCAGAGGGTCCATGAGTGTCAGCAGCTTGGAAGACAACAGACCCGATCTGGATTGATGGCTCAGGATTTAAACGATAAAGAGATGACAAAAGAGATTTCGGTCTCTTCCTCTGTGTGTGTGTGTGTGTTCTCCTGGCACCAACCCAGGCCTTACATAAAGTGAGAAGGCCCTGGAGAGAGAGAAAGGGAGAGGGACCTAAGGGAGCGAGAGAGAAAAGAGAGAGGAAGTAGAGCGAGAGAGGGGAGTGGGAGAGAAACAGGCGGAGGGAGAGAGAGACAGATATAGAGAGAACAATGGGAGGCATTGGAAAATGACAAGCAGGGTAAACGATGGCTTCCTAAAAGCACAGTGGGCTGTGCCATGGAGACGAGGCTGCCCCGCCCATCCATTAGCCCCATGACTGACTCGCTGACTGGCTGCCTAGTGCTAATTCATTAGGCCCCTGACAGATAGTTGCTCCATGGGTGGTATCCGTGTTTACCTGTACCTGTGTGCTCAGAGACTCTAAGTCAATCGCTTGAAGGATATGATGTGTCAAAGCTGACAGCAGCATCAAAACAAAACACTTGGCTTTTCAAACTCTTTCGACTGCCTAGAAAGTTTTGATTAATTTAAATTGCATTTTAGAAATACTCTCAAGTGCATTGAGGACACTGCGTTTCAATGAATAAAATGTACATGTCTTTGTCATCTTAACTCAGGAAAGGTTCACCTTGAATTTGTAAAGCTACAGTAAGCAACGAAAGAGTGAAACGCAATAGCGAGTGATTAAGCTGTTTACCTACATGTGAACTAGTGAAAGGTACAAAGACATGGTGGACATTCGCTAAAAAGAATCTTCAGAGGCAAACTGACAAGCCAATGACTAATCAAAGATTTATGAATAAAGACACAAAAAAGAAAGTTCCCAGTGTCCATCGGAGGGCAGTGAATTCAAAATGAACTCCCTTTATGAGGCTGACTTTGCCAGTTTGACGGTAGTACCACAAAGTGGGTAACAAAGCGAGCAGTAAAGGGGGAGTTGTGACAAGATAGCGGCACAATGAGAGAATTAACTTTCACGTGGATGAATGGAGGCAGGAGTCTGGCCCAGCTGTTTTTAATGGCGTTGCATTGACAGGAGGCAGGCTATTTTTAACCGTGCACATCGCTCCTTTCAGATACGCACACAAAAAACTCTTTTCACAGAGCTTTGTCAGTAACCTGCGGTGACCTGCATTGAAGGCTGCGTCAAGGTCCCCTGCACAAAAGGTGCCAGTTGGATGATGACCACTCCAGGCCTCACATCCCCAAACCCCCGGGACGGACTATGGGCGAGAGAGCAGAGAAACCACCGTCTACTTGAACAGTTTGAGAAAACAGTAATGTACACAAACAGACATAAGTAAACCAATACACACACACTCTCTTTCACTTTCGCTCTCCCTCTCTCTCTCTTCCTCCTTCCCTCCCTTTCCCTTCCTCCCTCCCTCTCCCTCATCTACCCCTCTCTCTCTCCCTCGCACTCCATCTCCCTCCATATCTCTCCCTCCCTCTTTCTCCCTCCCTCACTCTCCATCTCTATCTCTCTCCCTTTCTCCCTCACTCTCCCTCTCTCTCCAAAACAAACTCACACACACAAACAACCATGCACACACAAGCATGCAGACAGACAGACAGAGAGAGACACACACACACACACACACACACACACACAAAGAATGTACACACAACTCTGGAAACAAAAAGGCTCTTGTAACGGGGCTTGGGATCATGATGAAAAATTCAAACAATATTAAATGGAGAATGTCAACAGCAGACACACTCCTGGTGAGGGCCTTACAAACAGACAGAGTAACTCAGCACACACATTACGCCGTCCACAGCTCAACCTCTCAGCCTAATGATGATGGCTGCTTTGACTTTGGCCTGGCTTTTAAAATCTGTACACACCGCAAACACACTCTTTTTGCTGGGGTAAGAGGTCAGGATGGGGTGGGGCGAGAGGTGTCCAGACCTGTCCTCTCCTCGAGTTGTACCTGCCAGCCAGCGTCATGGGTCACCTGGGTCCCCTCCTACCCCCACAGCCCCCCAAACCCCAAGCCCTGTGCCTTGGTGACCACTTCATCAGAAGTCACATCCTTGAAAGACACAGATTAAGATATCAGCGCTGTGGAATTCAAACTGTCCTCCATCACAACATGGTTATAATACCTCCTGACAGGAGAGCTTTACGGCAAGGCATCAAATTCTCACATCCATCAGTAAGCTCTCTGCTTAGTGAATGGGTAAAAAGAAACAACTCACAGAAATATGTAGAATCACAACCCTCAGAGCAAGGACCAAAGGAAGCCAGTAGAGGACGGTCGATTGAGCGTGCATGTGCGTTTGTGTAAATGTGTGTGCATGATTGCTTCATTCAACATGCATCCTTGTTTCATGAAGGCAAAGTTACAATTCGGGATAGGGTTATAATATAGATTACTTTCAAGGGATTTTGGATATGTTAGGTTTCGGTTAAATGTCAAAATTCGGGGGTGGGTCCCCACAAGGATAGTAAAATCAAAAATGGTTCTGTGTGTGTGTGTGTGTGAGTGTGAGAGTTTCGCCTCACGGTGACTCACCCAGTGGTCACGCTCCACAGGGTCAGTGGCTCAGCACTGGTTGCGTGACTGCTGTGTTGGGCTGACAGGGAGGGATCATGGCCACCGAGCCTCCTTCAGCCAGTACACAAAGCAAAGGCAGCAGGTGCTGTGTTATCACCTCAGTGGGAATACAAACCAGGGAACAGTGGAATCAATGGGAAATTAACTTCCAGAGCAGGGTGCATATTATTCAGAGTCTGGTAGCTAGGTCCCAGCCCAGAGCATCAACGATCTTTGCAAATTAATCACAGGGCCTCAAATTCACTTGGAGACAGCAATGATGATAACAGGCAACGTGTGGAAAAACAGCAGGTACATTACACAGGGAACAATACAGTAAATTGATATTTTTTAATTGACCATGATGAGTTTTGAGAGGAACATCCATGTTGTGACAGATTATTTTGAAAAACATCCCTCCTGGTGCCTCTCCTCCACAGGGGAACTTTTCAGAGCATGCCCTATAGACTCCAATCACTGTGACATTTACAGGCTTCTGCCTTGACCAGAAGCCAAATGCTCTCAAAGTAGTAAAGAAGCACCTGCCCTTTCTCACCTGCTCAATTGCTGTAGATTGGTTATAGGGCACAATCCCGCCCTCCCCCTGAAGTTTGACACCACAAACCCTCTTCACACTAGTCACTATGCAGTACACCCTCCAAATCCTTCAAATTGGCCTCTCGTAACTGACACAATGAAAGCAGAATGGAAGGGCTATTTTTTTTGTCATTGTCTCCTCTCTGTATATGTTGGAGTAAACTCGATAATCTCGCTTGCAGTGACGAGTCCGAAATAAAATAAAATTGGTTGTTAACAACAGGTATTGAACAACAGTCAAATATTTACATAAAAATTAACATAAAATACAACATACGAAATTTTAAAAAAGAACAGGGTGTAGTGTACATTTGAAAAGTATTTAGATCCCTTAACTTTCTTGACATTTTATTGCTTTATAGACAGAATTCATATTGGCAAAAATAATGCTATCAATCTACATACAATACCCCATAGTGTAAACGCATTTTTTTTTCATTAATGCGAATCTGTCGAAAATAAAAAACATAAGTATGTAAAGATAAGAAGTATTCAAACCCTTTGCTTGACTTGGGGGAGTCGTCGTCGTTAGAACTGTTGTAAAGAAATTGGAAAAATATATTAATCACTACGGAAATAAAATATTTTCTGTGTGTGAGGTGACGGAAAATTCAGCTCCGCGGTTCTGTAGGTCAGGTCATATAATTATTCTAGACTACTATAACACGTTCGCATGCGCTTTTATGTAACTACATTTGTGCACAGGACAAGCAACAGCCCATTTAACACATGAAAGCGCACAAATTAGGGTAAGTCAGAACTATTATTCTGCAGGTCGGAAACGTTTTATATTAAGACAAAACTTTATTTATGTTAGAAGAATAGATAATCAGCTGTCAGTGAGTAAAACTTAACTCCAACCACGTAAGAATAGCATAGGCCTACGTTGCTATGTAGCCTTACTACGATAGTTTTTGTAGACTACTTTTTGCTCACGCGAAAATATCTACCTAAATTAACTAGAACTGGAGAAATTAAAGATTACCATGAGAGAAAGAACCATTGTGGACGATGAGGGTGCGAAATACTTTCAGTGGAATTTCGCGGGTTTCTTGGGTACACCTCTAACAAAACTGAAGCAGGTGAGCACGTGATGTTGGTTTACCCGTAGGAAGAGGAACACTTTTAATGCATGAGCATACTAAACAGCCTTAATGTTAAATGGCTCAATGAAACAGCCTCCAAAATCAATTTAATGCAGGAGATTATATTTAAGAATGTGATTGTTTTTTTGCCAGTAAAGTTTTAATTTTGGAATTAAATCAACGCAGTAGTCTACTTCCATTGTAAAATGAAAGAAGTTTGGAACCACCAAGACTCATTCTATAGCTGACCGTCTGGCATGTAAAAGACTCATGATGTTTCCCAGGTTTGACTTGACCAAAATCAAATTATTAGGCCAGAAAGCTAAATGCTACGTCTGGCGAAAACAAGATATCACTCATCACCTGGCTAAAATCATTTCTATGGTGAAACATGGTGGTGGGAACGCCATGCTATGGGGATGCTCCTCCACTGCAGGGACTAGGGAAATGGTCAGGAGTGAGGGATGGATAAATAGAGCAAAATACAGAGAAGTCCTTGAAGAAGCACTTGAGCCAGAGTGCACCTTAGACTGGGGTTCACCTTTCAGCACGACAATGATCCGAAGCACACTAAAATGTTGGAGTGGGTTCATGAGTCCGTGAATGTCCTTGAGTGGCCCAGCCAATTGAATATCTTTTTACAGGAAGTAACTGTGCCAGGTGGGGCTGTGGGTGCACTGGTCTCTTAGGTTTCTGTTCATGTAGGGGTATGATCGGCTTTCCAATAATAGCGGTGTATGTGATGTGTGGAAGTGTCGGCATTTGTGTGTATATTTGTCTGTGGGTCTTGTTATATACAGTATATGACCAGTGTGTGTGTTAGTGGGTAGAGTATGTGTGTGGATGTAGTCCAGTGTGTACAGGTATGTGCAAAAATTCAATACTGAAGGGATTGTGCCAAAACAGACATTTGATAATAAGCAAACAGAGCTGTGTTTAGCTTTTTTTAATGTTCTAGAACGTTCATTTGTACGAAGCTGTGCTCTACTGAACAAGCAGTTCCATGAAGTGAAGGGTTTGTGTTGTGGGTTGTGGAACACTGTCAGCATAGACACAGTCCTTTAAATATGCCTCCAGCCACACCTAACCCCACCCACCAAACAGGAGTAAACATACCTTAAAGTCTGTTCAAGAATGTTTTGTGAGAGAAAGTTCAGAACAAATTGTTCCAGAAAAGCAAACTCAATGCACATTATTTGGTCACAATGGTCCAGATTTCGATTACGAACAGTAATATGCATCTACTCCTAGCCTTGTGTCTTGTAGACCTACAGATGTACTTTAACCCTACATCTATTCATTTGCACATCAATGCAAAGACTTGTGTTTTCCACTGTGTTTGATTGTTATGAGTTGTTTTGCTGAAATGTTTCAAACATATGCCAGTCGTACAATGTTTTAATATAACGTACTGTATACTGTCATGTTACCACCAAGTCCAGCTCATAAAAAAGCAAACAAATGAGCCAAGGTGAAACACCAAAGCAAAACAGGTATAGTTTTAAGAGGGGTTCTCAAAGATATTCCAGGGGTTGTCCACTGAAAGTTGAAGAGCAAAGAGAAACTGGGTCCTAAAGGGACTCACATAAATAGTGCCCACAACATTTTCCCCACAAAAGGCAAATCAAATTAAAAACCCACACCAACTTTTGATAGGGGAGTGAAATGTGTAGCAAATCAATCAAGTCCGGGTCATGGGTTAAAGATGGGCTTTGTCTCTGAAATGAAACAGGGAGCACCAAATACAGGTGTTCCTGTCTTAAAGGTGCACTCCTGTCACATGATCACCTGATTGAAAGCACGAAGCTCCTTCAAAAATGAAATGTTTTGAAAAGGTTATTTCACCTTGTCTAAATGTGACCTCACCTGGTGAGGTTCTTTGGGTAGAGGGTTGCAGTGCTCTCTTTTTTTAATAGGGTAGAAGTAGTTGTCACTCTGATTTCAAGAAAAAACTAAGCCTGCAGCTAACAATACATGTTGAAATGAAGAAATTAGCATTCTGGAAAAGCAAAAGATCTAAGACATGGCTACATTATACCAAAGTATCACATCAGTCCCCACTGGAAGAACATGAGATGGTACGTGTGTGTCAGAGAGTGTGTGTGCGTGCGTGTGAAAGAGAGATTTGGCACACTGGCCCACCTAATTGTTATTGCGTCTGTGTTTGGCCTAGAGACAGTCGATAGGAATCTGAGGGGTTGTGTCTCCCACTTCCAGTGTCTTAGTTGTAATTCATCCCTCCACTAACACGGATCAAGGTATTAGGGATTCAGGTTATTTGTATTGATTTTATGTGCTGTCATGCTGGGCAGCCTACATCCTCATATTTGTGGAAATTGCAAATTCCTCCTCCGAAATGTCAGCAGCCATTTAATCTTTCCCTGAGTGGTCAATACTGGAATCTCTGCCCGATCCGAACACGTTTATTAAACCGAGACCCTGCAGCCTCCCTCTGTTACCCAGTTACCATGACATCAGGCCGCACGGTGAAGGATTGGACCTGGTCTGATTGTAACATAGGGAGTGAGGGAGTGAAAGATTCAACATTAATACATTTTCATAAGATGTCTGACCACGGAAGAGAGACAGTGTGTAGATATGACAGTTTGCTGGGGATTATCTATGTCCATCGGGAAGGTCTGTAATATAAAGGAAATACAGAAAGTGAAGATCGACTTGCCTACCAGAGATAAATTAAATGATAAATAACACTTAAATTCCTGCCCCTGTAATCCTACAGTTGCTATCCAAAATTAACTTGCTGTCTGTATTGTACATGATATTATCCAGGTTTCTGCAAACGGTACTGAAAGCATTTATAAAAACATGGTAGAAAAGTTTCTTACCTCTATCAGAGGTTAATGTAGCGAATGTACTCTCATACACTGCAGGTCTCGAGTCCAACACGGCTCGGTGTAGGATGCCAGCTCTGTGTAGGACGACGGCTCAGTGATGTCTAGTACCATTTGCATGCCATTGCCGTCTTTGGTTTCTCTGTGTCATAGCAAATGTTTCTCTTCCTTACCCAGTGTTGACAGGAGCGACAGAGTACCCACACCTCCCCCGTTCACCACAATCAAATTTACTCTGGCTTGAGTACACGTTTAGTGGGGCCATTTGTTTAAGGCAAACACTTAGGGCCCTGGTTTGGTTTGTCATTGACCAATATCTACAGATATAATCCCGTCAAGTTCACTGGGAGCATCTCAGATTATTCAATGCCCTCTAAGCAGTGAATGAAAATAATCAGATCTGGCATCGTTATTTTTTTATTACTGACATCTGTATGAAGTACTTCAAGTCTTTCCCCTTGTATTTGTGTGAGCGGCTCTGGACAAACTTACTGATGATATCGTGGCACGGTTTCACAAACAGTAAAGTTACAATGTTGACATCCACCACGGTTAAAGTATTTACAGTACAATTATAGGAGCGGGCACGATTAGCTAACAAACATTGGCCAGGTGCAGATACTGTGTGTGAATGACATACTCTCCCCCTGGTTGTTGATAAACCCCTAACCGCAGCCAGCCCAGCAGCCCCCCGGTCTGATGCCACCTACACAGTGACAGAGCCTTGATAAAACAACCAGGACCCATGTAAATACCCAGGGCCCAACAGTGGCACACTCTGTTGGCTTACATACTACAGGCCATGTTGTCCTATTGCTCCAAATTTGCTCTGAAAACTAATCACGGCCTGATAAAGCCCATGGTAAATAGGGGAGAGATTGACATCCACATGTCAAAGTTTACATAGCCTGACCAAGTGTACATATAGGCCAGGCCAGGGAGTCAGGGGGCCTGGCTGTAGCGACTAGGCCTCGGCCGGTACTGGTTGGCAAAATAAGGGTTAAATAAAAATAAATAATAATGAAGTCAGAGAGGGCCGTGGCTGGAGCTAGGCTGGGTGAGACTTGCATGCTCTAGAAGCAGCAGGGAGACAGACAGCTTTTCTCATCTTCCCTGGATCATAACGTGTAGATGTAGTTGACTGATACAGACAAGTACATTAGTTAAGCATGGATAATAACCTTTCTTCTAAATATCAATTTTGCAACATCCAGTCTCTATGGCCACCAAGTGAATGTGTTTTATGTTGCCTGGCTTCCACAAATTGCATTGAAATTGAAAAACCAAGATAGCTGATAGCTCTTTCTGGGGTGTCTCCCATCACCCTTCAAATTGCCTGATAATCCAGAGCAAAGACTGTGGTGCTAACAGAAAAGGTTAACCCCTGACTGATGTGTCTGATGTTAATCTATAGATCAATTAGGGAGAGACACATTGGGTCAAGCTCACAGATTTTGCAGTGGCTATTAGTTCCCCTATCTGCCATTTTTACGCATTCACAGGCTCAAACATTGTGCAGGGTTGGTATGCCAGGCACAGATGCCTGATGGGTAAACAGGCAGGC
The DNA here is from genome assembly GCA_016801175.1 of Esox masquinongy. Classification (NCBI taxonomy): domain Eukaryota; kingdom Metazoa; phylum Chordata; class Actinopteri; order Esociformes; family Esocidae; genus Esox; species Esox masquinongy. The sequence continues at coordinate 79,854 of JACXGI010000205.1, read as the reverse complement.
CTATGAGGATTGCACAAAATATTGATCCAACAGCAGATGGGAGCCTTGATATCAGCCATTCAGTATTTATGTCTCTGACTGGTCTTGTTGTCCACATGTCTTGTTGTGATATTTATTGACAGTCCTACATGTAAACTCAGTTAGTGAAAATTATTCCTTAAACGGAATGGTGGGTGGAGCGTGGTTGGCCGCGATTTTTATATTACCGCGATTTTATTTCAGGTCGTTATTGTATTGTGGACGTTTGGCCTCATGCAAAAGCCGGGTGTGAGAGAAAAAAAAATTCAGACAACAAGAATGACTTCAGTTGTTGTGGCATGTTATTCGGTTGGGGATTTGTCACACAACTGTCTTTTCAAAAGCAAAACAAAGAGACAAAATGTTTACATGGGGACTCACATGGGCTTGTGGCTTGTTGGAAAAATCTAAATAATGCATGCTATGGACACTAAACTATAACTGTTGGAGCAGTCACAACATTTTTCTCTCTTTCCTCCCGTGTGTAGACCCGTTCTGTGCTGCTCCCAAGAGCTCAAAAGCTGCCTGGTTCTGGCCTGAGGGTGCTTTAACAGGGCAGAGGCAAGACAGACGCTAACTGACAACAGGTGAAATCAACTGGGATGCTGTTCCCTCAAAGTATTCCCGAACAATATTACAAAATATGTCTTCAGCTGGAAATAAAACATGTTTACATTGCATAATTAGACATAATGACACGTCTACTGATCTGTCTATAATACGTGCCGTTATCTGTCTGAACTAAATTGTAATATGAAATGTAGAGCAATGCATATTATATATTTCATATGTGGATCCTAATGAAAACTGAAATGTTAGGCATTCAAATATATTAAAACGCTTCAGTGCTCTAACTGAACTTGTGCTCTTATTTTCCCAATTCCATTCTATAGCCACCTGTTTTCTTTCCACAATATACCACAATGGGCAAAACCCATGCATCAACTTCCTTTGTCAGGTTAAGCTTTGCTTTAATGCAAGGTGGCATTCAGAGAGAAAAGATGGATCGAATTTTTCCATGACTGCATTCAAAGGCCTGATAGACATTTGGAGTCAGGCTGAATTAATTTAGTGTTGAAATACCTGGGTGGAGATGGAGTTATGTGAAGATGGAGTTTGCCTTATGCCGGTCTTTTACTAGGAAAGAGATTTCAGTCCTTAAGTCCTCTTTTAGGGGACTTAAAAGAGGACTTAGTTTCACTGATTCAGTTCTTTGAGTGTGGCAAATATCATGCTGTGAAATCTTTTTTTTACAGATTGCTGACCCCTGTATTGGTTAGGGATGGTCATTTCAGATTGCTGATTGGTTAGGGATGGTCATTTCGGATTGCTGATTGGTTAGGGATGGTCATTTCAGATTGCTGATTGGTTAGGGATGGTCATTTCTTTGCAAAGCTGCCAGTAATATTGAAGCATCACGTAATCTTTTAGAAATGCATGGGCACTGAGGGGTTTTGACCAGCCCATCTCTCCATCTGATATTTGGGTTTCCATAGAACATGATGGGGGGTCACAGATTTTTGGATAGTGTGTGTGCAACAATACAGACATGCCCAAATAACACGGGCAGGATAATCCAACATTCCTCGCCTGAAAAGCCTTATTGAACCATTGCCGCAGGGCCATTGAGGCATATTCATGACTAATTATGTTTTTATATTGGGCTGCTCCTCCCTGCTCCCCGTGGTCCGGAGGCCCATCATGTGTGCAGGTCCGGCCCTGCCTGTGAATCAATCAGCCCGCTGCCTGGCCAAACACACCGTTGACAAGCCAGTGCACTGCGAAGCTTCCTCTACGCCTCCCTGGCATGCTGCCATTCAATTAGTCTTGGTCAGGGGCTGCCATTATTATGAAAAAATTAGCGATTATTTCCTTAAGCAAACACGCTGGACAGGGGTGTCATCTCTAGCACGCCCCGCTGCTCAATGCACAAAGAGGCCGGGACCCGGAGAAGAGACCTCAGCACGGCAGACTGCTTCCTCTGAAAGAGGAGCCCTCTCCCCCTGCTCAGTGCTGGGTCTCGCAAGTGGTATTTTCAGCATACAAAGGAGCCATCAGGCTTAACTCCTTGCCCAGCCCACACCCCCATTCCTCACAGCATGAAAACACAATGAGCAGGGACCTTGTCTTAATCCAACGGTAGGCTATCACAGTGATCTGATAATACATGGTGATCAAAGTCTATTAAATGCTAATCAGGACAACAGATCAGCATTATGGTCTAATTAGGGACAGCCTATGTCCTATTGTAGTGAAATGCCCAAGAGGTGTCAATGGAGAGGGGCATTCAGCCTATATTACATAACGGGATGACTGTGATTTAGCAATGTGTTTGCTTCATGGTACCATCTATAAAAATGTCCTCAGAAAACATGAATTATGACTGTATTCTCAATAAAACAGAAACATTTTGAAGCCGGTACAGTGATCTGTGGCTCCGTCAGGCAAGTTTAAACCTCCTGATCCACCTCTCTGGAGAGTCAGTAATCTTAAAGCACCTGGCTTGACCCCACAGACCTGTTGTAAAGGTGAACACTGGTATGCTTTGTCCATTTTTAAGGCCCTTTCTGACCTGGAAACAAGGTGAACTGGCCACAGGTCAAGCACAGCAGCACAGCATTTCATTTGCTGAGTCTCAATCGTTTCACCACAAACACTACCTTACAAAACAATCTTCAACGCAGCTAACACTGGACAGGAGCAAAGACACGATTCACTTATATCATCCGTTTGTATCATCCATTTTTATTTTTTGATTTACCATGAAGACCTGAGGCTCCCAATTAGCCACGGGCTATTAAGAAAGCACCAAATCAATTACCCACTTGCCTTTGGGATATGGCGTCTCCTCCCTGGGGGGACACTGGTCACGCTGCTGCCTTGCCTGTAGAGTCATCCCTCTGGATCTCCAGAACCTGGGTGGCCGCAGCTCTTTCAAACCATCTTCCTTGATGCACAATGCAGCCCTGCATTTAGTCAACTAAGTCTGCTATAACAAGGCTTCCAGCTCCAGCTAATCCTATTAAAATGGACTCCTTTACAAAAACAATAAAAGCACGTACCGGCTAATGACAGTGATATGTTACGCATGGAATGCAGGGGAGGCAGGAATCAGAGTACGATGAAAATGCTGTGCATGGATCCAAACGTCCTTTCCACCTGGGCCTGAAACAACAAGACATTTTTGAGATTCACCAATGTTTAGATATTCCTTAGCTACCAAAATAAAGGCCAGATGCTCAGGTGGATACACGTGTGGCTACATGTAGGCTACTTGTACACGACGAAAGACTCAATAGATTCTGGCTGAACTGAGAGAATACTTACTTTCCCTTTCAGACCGGGCACACTTAGATTAGTAAAACCTCTATATGTGAGGCAATGTTCAGCCCCTTCACTTTGTTGCTTATCACCCCCCCAAAAAAACTTGGCAGCATTAAAGCTTTTAAACTTTTTACGTTAGGTCATCACAGTATTTAGAGGAGCAGGTGATACCGTCCTATACATTTTTCCAGCTGTACATGTAGTTGCTAGTATTACAAGACATACCTTGGGTTAAACAGGCAAACGAACCACCGTAGACCCCAGACAGCCTACCAACACGTTGGGTCTAATAGTGTCAGTGGCAATCTTATGTATGTACAGCTCTGGAAAAAATTAAGAGACCACTGCACCTTTTTCTTTCCTTTCCAAAAAAGTCGAAAAGGAAGGTTTTGAGTGAGGAACAGGAGTATTTAATTTGCAGTGGTCTCTTAATTTTAACCTTTCTGTTCCTCACTGTATATATTTATTTATTTTTTACTTCAGAAACAGCAGTTTGATCCCTAAGCATTACCTAGTGAGCCCACCTCGCTAACTTCCTTGTAGTTTGTGATTGTCCTGTTAAGGTCAGCTCAGTGCACGGTCCCCACCCCCCAGTCCCACACACGCAGGCAGCCCCAAAAAAGACCCACCTCAGTGTGGCCATATCAATGTCACTGCTTTGTGAGCCAGTCTTTCAGAGTACGTGGACTGGCTTCAGCGTCAATGAGATCAATGGCGGAGGGTGATGGTGCAGCAGACAGACACGGGGACACGCAGGGAAAGTCAGACCGACTTAGAGCTGGTGAAGCCCACCGTGTTGTGAGATCTTTATCAGTGATCTATAGTACAAAATGATTCTTCTGAATATATTCAGTGTTTTGTAATGAATTAAAAATTAAAATGGTGAAAGAACAGAAAACAAATGAATTAATTTATTGATATACTACCAGCCATTTTAAGCAACCTTTTCACTAGAAAGGTGCTAAAATGTATTTATTTTATTATATCAATACTTTTTATTGACATACAACCACAATTCTTATAGAATTTCTCTGTGTTTCCAGTGTCCTCTGCTGACCCGGACCTACCCTGTCTCTGACCTTAGTCAGCCTATAGGTACACTGTACTGGACAGGTCAGCTCTATTGATTTCCCATTCATTATTGGCACAGTGGAGTCTGTCAACGCAAAATTGAAACATGTCCTTGACCACAGAATAACCTACACTAGTTTTCCCACCCTCAATTATATTTAGGTTCAAAGGAGAATATTCTGTCACTCACAAATAATCAACAATGCTTAGAAAGTGATATTTTGCTGAATCCCAGGAGTGTTATTTAACTGCAGATATGAAGTATTACGCCCGTTTCCTCCTTCATCACTATTAGTTTGATGTTACCCTGTTATCTTATACCTTGGAACCAAAGGTAAATATATCATTATTACAAATCAGAGACCACCAAGTTTGCCAGTCTTCATAATGTGCTCTTGCTTCTTTTAACAGAAAACTCTGGACATAATTTGCTATCATCAGGTTCCTTTGTCAGACCTGGAACTGGAATTTGGGAATAATCCTCCTTCCATAGATAGAATATTGTCTCAACAGGCAGGAACAGGACCCCGTCCAACCCTTCTGAGAGCCGTTCCTTTGTGCTCTACGCCACGTTCAACGACAATTTCTTCTTCATTTAAAAAAAAAAATAATGAAATGTGAAATTGCACTCAAGCAAGCAAATCTATTATTTGCATTCAAAGTTCCTGGGAATCGAAGACAGATGGATGAGAAAAAGACAGATGGATAAGATACAGGGAACCAGGGCGTCTCCTTAATGTCTTTCATTCAGTTTGGAAGGTTACTACCTTGATTTTCCGTATTGGCCCATTAAAACTATTAATATATTATTAACCAATTACTAATCAATCAAAATCAATCTGTACATCATAAAATGTCATAAATGTGACTTTATATTCTTGACTAATGTAATGATCAGCACCAACATTCCAAAAGATTTAAAGGTGAATCTGTGATTAGTTTCTTCCTATACTTTATACTGAATACTTTTAGTTGTTCTTTTCATAAATGCCATGTGTAATGTCATGCATAATATCTGCCAATATGACCTTAATTTGCCAAGCTGGCATGGGTGTCAACAGAGGGGTAAATAGCAAGTTGCAAATGGCCATTGATTGTTTAGATGCTCCAGGTGACAGCTTGTCAGTAGAGGGAACTTCTATTTACACCTCAAATTTCAGAGAATGTTGTAGGTGCATTAAATGCTACTGATGGTTTGCAATTTTTATTACTGTTTTTGCTAAGAAAGCAGATTGTATTATTGATTTTTTTTTCAAAAGCATCATACAGTATTCATCATAATTATAAGTGTTAAATGCTATAGATTAGTAAACAATATCACCTTAGAAAGACCTCTAACTGATTTCTGCCACAGCTGGTTTTATCGTTATTATCAGGATCACTGTTTTAAATACATCTCCACTGATTTGCATTTGGTTGGTTGTCCTATTTTAAGAATGGTATTAAATTCAATACAACAGAATACCGTACAAAGGGCGTTGATTACATGCAAATTAGTCAATATATTTAGAAGATATTTTAAAAACCTTATTCAGTGTTTTGATCTTAGACAATTCTTTTGTTCGTTTAAAATGTCCAAACTATTCAAGAGATTTCTTTTGTTCTTTTTCTTTGTGTAAAGTGAGGAAAATATTTGGAATGCATTAAGTTCTGAAAAACGTCTGTCATTGCCGACAATGAAGGGTAATAGATGTTAGCATTGATGGTAAAGAGAACAAAAAGAAGCATCTCTCTTGGTTGCGCACAAACTGCCTGGCACCACTAAAAATGAATCCATTTACTTCAAATTGTTTACTTTGTACTTTTGGCTGTAAAGAAAAGAAAAAACCTTCAATTCACAAGCAGGAGCCAAGGCCTTAGCTTTCCTTTCACTAGCCACGTTTTTTCAGGTTTTTAAAAACACACGCCAAACGCACTGGCATCCAGCACTGACAAGAAGCGGAGGAGGAGAAAAGAGGGAGCGAGGAGACAAAACCAAACACAAAAACAGTAACATCTGCAGGCGCTTCCAGCCAGACAGTTTGATGTGAATAACTCAGCACCGTGTGCCCTGACCTCAGCGAACAAAGGGGAGATGCCTCAGGAGCGGAGCAGGACACCCCGGGAGGCGGGCGCCCGAGGAGGGACCTACTCGTTTCGCGAAGCTGGATTTATTGTCCCCAGCCTGGGGCGAAGAGGTGCCATCGGGGCACCAGTCACTGCATGCCACTTGGACTGTCATAGTTTCAACACAAAGATTGCTGCTTGACAAATGAAGCAGAGCCGTGCTGGAATAAAACACATTTCAGAGCGGTGAACAGGGATCACCATGCCATATGAATGCAGATCAGGGTCAGAATAATAACTATAGGAGTGTCTGGTAAATAGATTGGTAAATGCATTGATGAATCAGCGCATGGGTACGAATGAATATTTGTCATTTTAGCTAAAGGATGTAAATAATGATATATTTCAGCAAACCAAAGTTAAAAAAGGCAAATTCTTCCCCTCCAAATCAAAGGGAACTACAACAAAGAAACTGTGTACTTCAAGACTTAAATCTTACAAGTTCTTAATCCTTCTGAAGTCCACACGGGACCTTTGGTCTCCATGGCAACACTGGGGCATTCAACCAAGTGATTGCCTCCAATGAATTTCAGATAAGACGAAATGGAAGTGAATTGATGTGATTTTAATGCAGAAGTGAACGGTGGAGGGGAGGTCCACTCGGTTCATATTTGAATAAAGCAAACAGAGGAGACAAAAGGCTGACAGACGTAAATGACATTGTCAGTACAAAAATTATCAGCCAGTTTACAATCTGTTTGCTCATGTAGAACAAACAGAATGTGTGTGGCATCCCTTGGCTTTGTGAATGGCAGGGCCGGCGGCAGGCAGTGGAAGAAAAGCAGATATCAGCTCCCCCTACAGCCCTGCTACAATTAGATAGCAATTTGACAGGCACACTCAAAATGTCAGGATGTTGTTTTCTAGCAAGGGCATGAGGGCTTTATTACTTTTTTTTGCAGAGGAAAGGAAATACATAGATTGGTCTTACGAAGACACTGTGACCTACTGGCAGGGGACATGCAGGGTGGGATATCAGAGACATGGTGGGAGAGACATTCCAAACAACCGACCCTCAGTTACCTAGCAAGGGCTCGAATCAAGGTCCCCTTTCTCTCCCCTCCTTTGGTGGTATCGGAGGAACAGGGGATCCTCCTTAAACACAGCAACTTTAGGCTGTTCCCTCCTTCTCTCCCTTTGTTGCGATTTGTCACTTGTTTTGTTTTGAGCTTGTTAACTTCTCAATAGCCGCGCGGACACCAGCAGCTGTCGAACTCGTGAAGGGAGGCAAGGCATCAATTTTAGTACAAGGACAAGACTTAAAATGCAAAGGCTTGCAGTTGACAGGACCTTGAACCTCCACACTGTATTGCTGTCACTGTGTCGCCAAACAGCCGCGCAAAATATAAGTCCAGTCAGCTGCCAGACTAGGCCGGGCCTTAAAGTGACACCGCAAGTTCTAGATTTTGTGTTGAATTAACCCATATACAATACAAGTTGAATGTTTCTGCATGGAGTTTTTAACCCATATACAATACAAGTTTAATGTTTCTGCATGGAGTTTTTAATCTATATACAATACAAGTTGAATGTTTCTGCATGGAGTTTTTAACCCATATACAATACAAGTTTAATGTTTCTGCATGGAGTTTTTAATCTATATACAATACAAGTTTAATGTTTCTGCATGGAGTTTCAGGCTGGGTGTTTTGTCAAAGCCCTTTGTGACAACTGCTGATGTACAAAGGGCTTTATAAATACATTTGATTGATTGATTTGAATGTAATTTTAATTGGAATATTGCTAGTTTAGTCCCCAGGTACATTAGCTGTCACCATAGAGGTAGGAGCAGAGGAGGACAGGGGATAGTGTTAGAAGCAGGTATACTGCCCCCCCAACATCAAACTCACTCCTACTTCTGGCTAGCTCTTCTTAAAAGCCAGGAAATATTCCCAACTCAATAACTGGATTCATTTACAGGTTTCCAAAGCTACATGTAGTAATCAGAATATACATTTATGAAAGTCACTGATAATCTTAAGAGATTACATGCATTTCTGCATTCGTTTCCTGTTGTTACATCGAGATTACAATATTGTATTTGTCCTGTTATGGCTGCAGTGATCGTACAATGCCTGGAAATTCACGCATTTTATGACGTGGCACTCAACCATTGGTTGATGCGTGCAATATTTGTGAGGGGAAAGGGATTATAATGTGGTTAGTTGATATGTAAAATAGATAAAATACCTCTGGTGTTTCTAAGATCCATCAGAATTCATCAGTGTCTCATCAGTGGAACATTAACGTTGACATAGTGTTTACATAAAGTTGGACAGGTAAGTGGTTGTGTTTGACACACTGTATTTGGTATTGCAGCACACCCCTGAAGGACTGTGATTGTGCGGGATGAATTTTACAGGTGTTTCAGACTGAAATTTTAAGTTTCGACTGATCGACACTCATGTTGTTGCCAACAAATCCTGCTAACCTTGATCACTCCTCAACCCGACATTGAAATAAATAAGCAAATATAATGAAACATTTTAAAAGAACGAGTTGAGATAGAGCGCTAGAGTGTTGTGAATCTTTTCTTCAAGGAGGTTGCATCATTTTAATGTCACTTAACTGCTGAAAGAGAGGAAACAGAATAATACAAAATAAATAAATTGCCTCTAAATTGCCTCTTTCCAACTATGATTTCTGGAATCCCTTGTGGATTTCAGCCAATGACCCATGTGTGTGTGAATTGTGGTTAGTACTGTAGAAATGATACATCATACAGTTGCTTCTGAATGTCTACAATACTGTATGTTGATATGGAAACAGTGTCAGCTTATATTGAAAAAGTTTATGTAATTTGAAATAGTTTCCTTGAAAATGAAAGGGCGGTGACAAACTTAAAACGAAATGAAATTTTTACACAGACCAAAAAGGGGACTACCATTTTTCCAGCAATGATTACAACCCCTGTAACCCAACGGCCTAGAGCAAAACCTGGTTTGACACTGATGAATAGACAGATCTGAAAACCATCAAACAACGCCAGTGAAACCTGTCCAGGGTTTTGGTGTATCAGGCAAGAGTGTTAAAACAGCGTGTCAGGGTGTTAATTGATATTCATCCCATCATTCCCCTCAATGTTCTGTGAGCTCCCTAGGCCTGCTCACAGGCTGTGGAGATGCCGTTTAGTCTTATTAAAAAGTTGTTTGATTAGTGGGGCCTGGAATGGCGGCAGTGGAAATATCTGGCAGCGGCAGATAAAAGAAGAATGATAAATAGGCGAAAAGCTGGGTGGGCGATTGCCAGTCAGGCACTAGAGCATCAAAACGCATCCATTTCTCAGCAAAGTTGATCCAATTATTGTCAGCCGCTCACAGATAGCTACTATGCTTTACTCCTTTCATTCCCTGCTAAATTGCTCTTCCCCTTTTTTCCGATATGGCAATCGGTCATAAAGGGCCAGCCATCATTAGTGCTGTTTGAATTGGAGCCCATAGTGTTTGGTTAAGAGGGTAAATGCAAATTTGATGAAAGAATAAGGCGGCATTTACATATCAGTCCGAGCTCACATGGGGAGAGTAAACATTCTGTTTATCTCGAGTGTCATTTTATGATTTCAGTAGAATATAAAACCGACCTTGGCCCAGTCAGTGCAAAAGACCAAGAAAATGTACTGTTTTCTAAATACAATTTGTTCAATTACAACTTGTCAACAAATCCCTTATTACCTAACAAATATCAGAAGGATATCTGGGTTACCTTACCAGAAATTCACCATTAAACCCAAATGTTGCCAATGTAGTTAACTTCTTATGAATAGTTCATGTTCAGTTCATGCTTAGGAATTAATGATATGTTTAAAGACATCCGTAAGACCTGATTATTTATCAATTTTATGTCTTTAAAAGCAAATATTTCTTATCGGTGGGAAGTGGAAACTTGATGCTAAAATTAAACTAATTGTACCTAGTCTAGGTCCTCATTTCTACCTCAAGGTAAATAATCGATTACTAGCCAGGATGTGTAAGTGTAAACTATATAGAGGTTTGACCAATTATAATGCTATATTCATACAGATGGGTCTCCCTGTATAAACCCACACGGACCGTGGCAGACATTTTATAAGACTATCCTTACAGTAAGTCAGAACAAAGATACCACTCTCCCCAGCTGATACAAAGGCATTCCTTTCTTTTTCTCTCTTTTTACTTCCTCTTCTTCTCTGCTTTGTGTCATGTATTGTGTTGAAGCTGAACGAACAGCATTTACTGGCTCTCTGTACCCTCATACTACTGCTGAACAAAACACATCACAGCAGAATTTTTTGAATCAGTAAACGCACTGTATCACGACAAAACACCTGAGTACAAATAACCAAATATGTTTTTTATTCATCTTAGAATACAGATCATTGCAAATCAACAGAATCAACATAATCAATCAAAGAATGTAATATCTTAGCTATATTTGGTTAATTTAGATGCTTTTTTCTTTTAAAATTATAATAAATTGATTTGAATTGAAAAATCTGTTTAGCAGAAATTCAGCAAACTTGGTTGTATTTTTAAAAATGATCTTAAAGCATGACATTTAAATTACATGATTAATTATCAAAATATTAATTAAAATGTAATTAATATAAACAAAGCCATAGTTTCTTTGGCTAAATCATTGTGCCTTTACAGAATCTGAAATGGTCCTATTCTGAACCATAGAACTGCAGTTCCACGTTAGCTCCTGAAAATGAAGCAAAATGCTGCCATCTATGGCTGTGTTTCAAGCAATGCTGAAAGGCAGACCCTTGCAAATGCAGACCCCACAAACAAAGATAAAAAATGTGTCCAGTTCCACAATTAGCATCTAAAATATTTCATTATTCCAGCTTGGAGTATCAGCTTGGAGTAGGCCTATATGGTTAGTACATAGTCCGGTGGAGTTTCTTGTCTTCAATATATTTCTGAAAGCCAAGAAGTTGCCTTGTTTTTCTGGCTGACAGTGTTCGAACGGAGCAGAAGAGATGACTGGAAAGTTAAATGTTCTTCCAAGTGGGCATCTGGCGGTAATATCCTTTAAGCAACACAATTCTGCACAGATCAGGGGTTCTGTCAGAGATTTCTTCACCACCTGCTGTATACTCACATCAATAAGTGAGCCACCCTTTTTTGTCTCATCACGTCTTTGTCTTTGCAGTCCTTCGAACCACATTACAGACCCGTTGCCTGAAACAGGCAATAGATGTAAAGCTTTAACAGGTCCAGTGTGCAGGTGTACCCATTAAATATATTAATATACTTGAACACTCCCCAAGCTGATCAGTGACTGAGGCCGAAGACTTACTGTTATATATACTGTGATGTATTTTCCGAATGGAGATGGTATAATTCAGACCATGAACACACTGCATGTAGCTGCCAGACAGGGGTAGCAGGTTGGCGGTGGGGTAGGAGAAAGCCAGATGTCAGGGGTTCTATAGTTAAGGCTTGAACCAGGCCTTCGTCGACGCTGGGCCTTTATGTCTGTCTGATGCTCCGGTCCCTTCTGGGAACCCAAAGGCTTTACTGGTTATGAGACACGATCTGGCCCGTCTGCCACCCTGTGCATCTTATTCTACACAGCCATACATACAGTAGGCCATTAATCCACATCTCCGCGGGCCAAACAGCCAGACAGACGGATGAAGATGGAACCCGTGTGTGTGACAATGACTGGCCCAAAACCTGATGTCACCGAAACACTGACACAGTTACTGAACGCAGTCTCCTCCATGATCGCGTGTTCAGGAAGTAAATTTACTCAGGACGTCAGGGTCCACTGTTTATGGACAGATACAGAATGAGTTTATATGATACATTTAAACTGGCACAATGAGCAAATAGATAATTCTAAAGTATTATTTACTTTGCAAACATCAACCTTTTATAAATTAAAGTTTCCAGTATGTATCTAGGTAAACTAACCTTTTGACTGACATCTGAAACTGGAACAAGTTTCTTTTTGTTATGATGCTGAGTAGAGTTTGCCCATTGTCTGTGTGTGATTGGCCTGTCAGGAGATGCGATTACTTAGAGTCAAGAGGAAGCTGTTTACCTAGCTGTAACATCTCTAACCTGGAAAACCTGACCACCCCTATCTGGGTCATGACAAACACTGAGAACTAGGGCAGAGACAAGAGTAGAGAAAATCCATCATTAAGCTGACAGGAAAATGTGCTGACGAGATGAGATGACATTTACGTCTTGAGATGTTACAACAATATACTGAATAATTTAGAGAAGGACTTAAAAAAAACTTTATCCTTAATTTAACCATTGAGATTAACATGTATTTTGAAGTGTGTCCTCGCTAAGATAATATTCTGTGCTTTAGAAAATTGAATGAGAATATGACTTTGGAAATATTAAACCTGGAGATAATTTTAACCATGGTTTATTTCTAAAAAATATCCCCTTCCTTGTCATTGTAAGATCTGAGGTTTAACCATGCTTGAATAAGCATGATTGCCAAACTCAAAATGCATTGTTTTCAGAGGACAACTTTGCTGATACAGAGTATATTTATTAAAATATATGTCTCTTAGTACAGGCGTACCGGCTTGCTGGCCAATGTGTGATGTGTGAAATAAGGACCACCTGTGCAGAGGAAGGAACAAGTAACTTTGCAGTCAAATATGATCTTTCAAAGGGCTTTTGATTTGTCACTCAGCAGTCTCAGACTGAGTCACTTGGCAGGACTCGCCCGCCTTTCTCTTCCTTTCCCTTTCATTCTCCGTCCAATTGAGCTGAATCTGAGGGTTCATCTTCAGGCCGATGCTATGGACACCTACCTGAATACACGCTGATCACGCTCATAGTAAACGTTTTACATTTAGCTGCACAAATCAAAACATGGCCATAAGAAAACTCAGACACTAGGATTTTCCTTGGACAATATCTTGGGCTTAAACCAAATGTTGGATATTGCTTTTGATAATTTTGTAAAATTGGTCATTGTAGAGCCAAATATTATTACATGGATTAAAGGGATTAATAAGTATACATAGATAGGTGCACTAAAGACTAGATGTGCATTTTCTTAATATCTGATTTTGGAGCTTACTTTTTTTGAGACAGCACTGATACCGAACCACCAGACCATGTCATAAAAACACATGAATGTTTTCTTGCTGATACTAACAATATGAACATCTGCTAAATGAATTATGGCTGGAGTCCACTATGCAATTTCATCCAATGATTCCGCTGAAAAGAGGAGTTTGCATGTTCCTGGCTGGCTCTTTTATCACACACCTACATATGTAACACACAGCTGGGGCTCACCAAGTGTACTGTGGCAGTGGTATTAGAGGAGCCACATCTAAACCTTGCCATCTGCAGGTGGCAGACATTGTTTACAAAGAGTACAACTCAGGTTTCCATGGACACATTTTTGTATGGATGGAGATTTCTCTTTGGAGTGATAGAGATCAGGCTGGTTGGCTCATACGAAGAAAACCGCCATGGTTATGTGGTTTCATATCACTTTACCTCCTGATGTCAAGAACACCTTAATAAAAGTAAACCAATACATTAAATCAATCTTATTAAGAGGAAAAAAAAGATTTGAAGGTGGGCTACTTAAATGAAATGGCTTTATAACTACATTACAGGTGTGGGCTGCAATGCACTGGCAACCACTTCAAAAGGAGATTAATTTGTATTGTGAGTCATACATCTGGTGTGGTTCATTATAACATGAATCACTCCATTGAGTCATTCTCCAGTATCGATATTGTTCATCCGAATCTCTTCATCCCTCGCAATGAAACTCAGTTACAAGAAACAAATGGCTCTCTCTGAAAGAATGCTCTCAGAATGGGATGGCTTTTACTTGAACCTATAATATGGCTTCCATGACAAGATCATTCACACACTCTTTTTTGTTGGTTTGTGGGTTTTGGTTCACACCTTTGTACAGTTCTGATGTGTTAAATAAACTTTCTTTCACATATTTGAGCTGCAGAGTTCTTCCCAAATCACTTGAGGTGCTGTTTGTGAGTAACTTTACGGTAGACAGCGTCTGTGGACAACTCTTTGCATCACTTTATTACCAGTCTATCTGTCCCCGACTAAGGTGTCCATTGCCGGCAGCTATTGATAGCATAACCCCAACAATAGGAGACGGATGGCTGCCTAGTCGCATTCCATGCATGCAGGTCAATCAGTGACCCCCGAACGGAGCCCACTTTCCCAATTAGGGTCATTAGTGTGAGTAAGTAAGTGCCCCTGTCACACATGGCTGAAGACTTGGCACCACGGAAAGACCCAAGCGAAAACACCACAAACAAGGCAATTTACTATCATTATATTGCGTTTTAACGGTATCTGTAGATACTATGCAACATATAACTACAGGGAATATGCACATTTAGCTGATTTTGAATAGAACTATTTAGTGACCGGAGAAGTATTCATGAACCATTGGAGATTTGAGATGTGTGTGTTTCCTTTTCCTCGTAATACAGTTGTTTTGGGAAGTCTCCAACCTCTGCAACAAATTAACAAATTGTAGGCTATGTCAAAAGAAAAAAAGTTGGTTGATGGCAGTTGCTTGGTGTCTGCGTATATATGAGGACAGTAGACTTCAGTTTTCACAAGGATTTAGAGCATGATGTTTTAATGGGCACGACTCAACGGCAGAATCCTTAACGGACGTTCCCAGACGGACCATCTGTATGGGCTTACCAGTGTGTTATCATAGTCATATCATATGGAAATATATATTGAATCCACGAATGTTCCGTGAACGTTTTCCTACTCATCACAATATTTATCATTATTAGAACCACTTTCAAACATGGAAATGAAAAAGAGGGCACTTACATCTTGGGCCACATCATTTCTGAATTGTCTTTGAAAAAAGTCATTGCATTAACGCAAACACATATTTTGTTTGTAATTTGACTACTAATTTGTTTGGCCAGTTAATGTGGCACGGAAACGTCAGTTTATGGTTACTATCCAAACAGCATTGCCATCATGAATGGGCAGCATCACCATCTAAGGATTGGCTCATATGGAACAATGGGAAGACAAACTGATCTGTGGATGGATTATAATAACATTTAGCAGATGCTTTTATCCAATGCACGTGTGGCCCCATTTGAAAGCATCATTCTATTGTTACCAGAGTAAATTCTGTTGATAAAACTTTAGTCTGCAGTAAACTATTATAGGTAGTGTGCATTGATAGTCTTTTAGCTATGATTCTGTGATAACAAATTGCCATTTTACAATCACTACCCAGACTTTGATGCTGCTGAGGCTCTTGAGATGCTGTGTACTAACTAGTTTGCAAGTTTTGCTGTGGAACTCATGTCCTCTACTTGGTTGGCGGTCCAGTTGCTACTATGCAATCTATTTTTTTTTTTGCTGTACCAAACCTAAGCCTAATTGCTCCCAGGTCTGTGCTGAATATGAGAGTGTCTTAAGTCAGACCTATCTGGAAAAATAAAGGCTAATAAAAAAATAAATAATAAAAAACAGCTAGTTAACGGATTGCTGCTTCAGGACCAGGGCACAGAGGAGATGGTGATATTGCCAGTTATTTTACTATGCCCAGGACTGATGAATTCAAATTCCCATTAGCCGTTTTGCAAACGTTATAATGTGAAAATACATTTGTTACTCCCCAAATTATGGACTTTTACAGAGCAAAAATTATGTTATTACTGCTGTTATGCATGGTATTTGCTTCCAGTTAAATTAGGCTTAATCAATCATCTTTCAGGGGACCAGAGTGGAGTGCTTCTGGATGAGCTGACCTGTGCATGGCAGTAATGATTGATTTTATCAGAGGTAACAAAGATGGTTTGATATTTTTTTTTGGAAGGTACATACTGTTCATAGAGGATATAATGGCCATAGCTCTAAAATACCCTATACTTTGGTGAGGAAGGAAAGCATTTAGATTATACAGTTTGCAGACCTGGCTGATGGGAATTCAAGTGATCCTGTGCATCAGAGGATATTACGTCCCATGAAAACCATGTGTGTATTTCAAAATATATTATTGCGTTCTTCATCTTGCCATTCTTTCAAGGTGAACTACTAAAGCAACTTCTGAAAGCATACTGTTTAGTAAGCAGAAGGCAGAGAGCATTACATTTTAAATGCTTGTGTGGACAGGAAACAGCATCAGCAACACAGCTAGGAACAGCTGGCATCATTATTGAAAGACAGCTAGCTTCAGGCACTTCAGAAGTTGTTATGGTAGCGAGGTACTTTGGCAAATTAAATGGTAAGAAGATGTATCCAACGTTAACAATAACTATGCATGATCAGTTTACACTGGCTGCTGTGTTCTGTGTTCTATGCAATTGAGCAAAAAATTTGCATATTTTTTTCAGATACTTCATTACCATTTTGCACAACTCCCATAGAAGGTTTTTGTCAGATTGTTAAAATAATTGTTGCCAGTATTCAGTGTATAACATAGAACACAGTAGCCAGTGAAAACTGAACAAGAATAGTTTGATTGTTAGCGTTGGATACATCATACCAATCTATTTGCCAAAGTATCTCGCTACCATAACAACTACTGAAGTGTCTAAAGCTACAGTGTTGCTGTCCTTCTGTAATGATACCAGCTGTTCCAAGCTATGCTGATGATGCTGTTTCCTGTCCAAACTAGGAAACCTGTCCCAGCCCTAACACATTTTCAGATATATTCACTAGTGTACATTCTTAGATTTTGAATTGAAAAATCATCTAAATGACAAGATATGCACATGCTTCTTGTTTGATTGGGTGCATATATTGTTAATTCCCCAATGTGTCCTAAAATAGTCCCTTTTAACCAGTTATATCATTAAACTGGCATGATGACATGATATCTAGGCCAAAGCCTCTGGCAATTCCATGATGTGGTAAAGCTGTAAGTTGAGGGACTGGATTTAAGACATCACTCGTCAACATTCAGGCTGGGATTTGTGGTGGAGCTATTCTTTAGATAGGAATCCAGTGTGGAGAACTTGTGAAACTTGGGCTTGTTTAGTGTGCTTCTCTCCTGCGGTCTAACCATGCATAGACTCTCTCCCTCCCTTCACATTATGAATGTCCAGTGTCAGGCAGTATTGTAGGTTTGTGACTCCTATCATTTCCCATTTTAGCCAGTAGTATTACAGATTTATTTGGTTATTCTATCACATATTTTGTAAAATTAAAACTTTTTAATCACTTAAAGATGCAGTCCGTGATTTCTGGCCACTGGTTGTAAAAGTGGCACTGTTGAGCCAAAAAGGGCCCCCAAAAATGGTAAACTATGTCATGTAAGTGTCGATTTGTGCCCCATGTCATCAAAACCACTCTCTTCCAAACTTTGAATTTCATGGCTAGTTGAAGTATAATAGTGATTCAACTTATAGCTGATGCACAGATAAAAAACACAATAAACATCCAGGCCAAATGGGAGGTTTAAAAAAGCATTTTATTGATTGCAAAAGTATCACTCTGCAAGAGAAATTCATAAATGTAGCACAGATATGTGGGGCTTTTTGTAATTGAATGAAAAGAATCAGGTACTATTTCTTAAATGTACAGAAAATATAAATGCTAATATTAGTTGGCATGGGTCCTAACATTTTGCTGTATGGATGTTGATGTATTTCTAAAAACCTCTCCTGGTAGATATTTTTTTAAGAACACCTTTCTGTTTCACCAAAAATACAAACATTTTATATATATGATTATTGGGTATATGATTTTGTTTTATAACAAATTTGATGTGCAGCTATACACCTAAACACTATAAAAAGCTGTTTGCTTTATACAACCCCATTTCCAAAAAAGTTCCAAAAAAGTTAAAGTTAATAAAAACAGAACGCAAATCATTTAATCCCTATATTCAATAGAAAATAGTACATAGACAACATATCAAATGTTGAAATTGAAAATATTTATTGTTTCTGAAAAATATACGCGCACTTTTAATTTAATGCCAGCAACACGTTTTGGGACAGGGGCACCAAAATCCTGGAAAAGTTGTGTAATACAAAAAAAAGAACATGGT
The DNA here is from genome assembly GCA_016801175.1 of Esox masquinongy. Lineage (NCBI taxonomy): Eukaryota > Metazoa > Chordata > Actinopteri > Esociformes > Esocidae > Esox > Esox masquinongy. Next base: position 61,347 of record JACXGI010000205.1, on the reverse strand, counting down.
GGAACATTTAACAACTAATTAGGTTAATTGGCTGCAGGTCAGTAACAAGATTGGGTATACAAAGAACATCCCAGAGAGGACGAGTCTTTCAGAAGTAAAGATGAGGAGGGTATCACCACTCTGTGAACGACTGTGTGGGCAAACAGTGCAACAATTTAAGAACAACTTTTCTCAACGTAAAATCGCAAAGACTTTGGGGATCTCATCATCCATGGTACATATTATCATTAAAAGTTTCAGAGAATCCGGAGAAATCTCTGCGCAAAGGACAAGGCTGAAAACCATAATTGGATTGTTGTGATCTTTGGGCCCTCAGGCGGCACTGCATAAATAATCATTGCATGGGCTCAGGAACACTTTCAAAAATCATTGTCTGTGAACACAGTTTGTTGCTGCATCCACAAATGCAAGTTAAAAATCTACCATGAAAAGAAGAAACTATACATAAACAACATCCAGAAACGCTGGTGCCTTCTCTGGGCCCTAGCTCATTTTGAGCTGCAGTGGAAAACTGTCCTGTGGTCTGACGAGTCAAAATCTGAGATTCATTTTGGGAATCAGGGACACCACGTCCTCCGGGCTAATGAGGAGTGGACCCTTATGGCTTGTTATCAGCAGACAGTGCAAAAGCCAGTATCCGTGATGGTATGGGGGTGCATTAGTGCACACGGCATGGGTGACTTGCACTTCTCTGAAGGCACCATCAAGGCTGAACAATATATACAGAGTTTTTTGGAGCAACATATGCTGCCATCCAGACAACGTCTTTTCTAGGGAAGGCCTTGCTTATTTCAGCAAGACAATGCCAAAGCACATTCTCCACGTATTCCAACAGCAAGGCTCTGTAGTAACAGAGTCCGGGTGCTGCCTGCAGTCCAGACCTATGACCCATTGAAAATATTTGGTGCATTATGAAATAAAAAATATGACAACGCAGACCCCGAAAAGTTGAGCAGCTGAAATCCTATATCAAGCAAGAATGGGAATACATTTCACTTTCAAAACTAAAGCAATTGATCTCCTCAGTTCCCAAATGCTTACAGAGTGTTATTAAAAGAAGAGGTGATGCATCACAGTGGTAAACATGTCCCTGTCCCAACTCTTTTGAAATGTGTTGCTGGCATCATATTCAAAATGGGCATTTATTATTCCAAAAACAATACATTTCTCAGTTTCAACATTTTATATGTTGTCTTTATACTATTGTCTATTCAATATAGGGATTAAATTATTTGCACATCAGTACATTCTGCTTTTATTGACATTTCATGCCGCGTCCCAACTTTTTGGAAAAGGGGTTGTAATTGGATACACTAAAATAAATATTATAAAGTGTTAAAGTCAATATGCCACTAAAATGTTAGTTGTGTATTTGATTGTTTAAGCTTCTTTTCTAATAATTTGACTGTAATACAGTACTACTGCCTGGCAATAACCACATTAGGTGTGTATGTGATTGCCTACATCACTGAATGTTTGTTTGATTCATTTTGTGGATTGTAGACCCTGAAGCCTCCAGCACAGCTCTGTAGTATGTGATAAAAAGCTTGTTTGCTCAGGGATCTATGGACTTACGGAACATCACACACTGAAAATACAGCACTCATAATGGGGGATGTTGATCTCGGGATTTCAATGCAATGTTGGAGAAAAAAATCTGTGTTCAGTATGTTTGAATAACTGGTAGCCTTTGCAAACAAAGTAAAAGTATTGTATACAATTTCTGTTGTATCTTTCTGATAATCTGGCAACATGAACAGGGAGAAAGTGTGTTTGCTTTCTGCAAGGTTAATATTGAAATATTCCTTAGAGACACTATTTCCATGGTTTACGAAGTAAACCATATTTATAATAGATCAGCGTGACTGCTGTGAAGTTGTAATATACTACATTTTGGCCAATAAATAAAAGTACTTGTGAGTGTGGTCACTTGATTCCAATTCCCAAGGCAAACGTTCATGACCTAATTCATTTTCAGATCAAATACATGATGTTTGTTTTTATTATTAGTGACATTGCATCTGAACATTTATTGTGGGTCCTCTAAAAAGTGTTTTATATAGTGAGCAATAGCGCTCCCCAGTGGACAGCTAGTGATATGGCACACAAGTTGATTAATTTGTCTGGATGCAAAATAGCTGGGTGCTGGATCCTCACCTCCCGGTCAGTGTGCATTCACTTTTCACTTCTGTTGTTATTGGTCCAACATGTAGCTTCCTCTGACTGTAGGGACAACGAGGTTGGCAGATCAGGGACATGTGGACTAACTAAGCCTTAACTCACTCTGGCCATATCAGTAAGATGTCGAGCCCAGGCTGTCAGACATGCTGCTGGCTGTGTGCTCTGGGGACACATTTACAGCTGCTGTGTCATGCTTTATAGCCTTCTCTCTTACAGTGGATTGCCACTTGTCATGATTACTGCCCAGCCCAGAAGCTGCTATCTGATCACACACCATGTGGACTGCTACTGACATCTTACACTTTATGGACATTATCAACAGAGAACAAAAGACCGTACTGTCATGACTGCATTGTTATCAGTTAATGCAGTAGTATACTCAGATTTAGATCACATTATAAATGTCGCCTGCATGTCATAATCTCCATTAATATAATTGGTAAATATAAGCCAAATGAATGTAGTTATTGAAAAAGCAACTAACAGGATATAAAATAACAACTTACATGTGTTGATTAAAAATGTAAAAAAAAAATTCAGTGTCATGTTGAATGGTTGCCCTTGAAAACCCTTATACTGTGGTGCTACATTGTGTTTCTAGGTTTATGACAGGGCTGTAGTGGGATATTCTCTGTATGGCAATGCAGACCAACATATAGTAGAACCAGGCAATTTATAGTCACAGCCACAAAGATTCAAGTCCAAAGTAACATGTCTGGTTAACATTCCTGTAGGCATGATTGTTTAAAATTGTAATGTTTAAATATGCAGTATGGGACTTTTGTGAAAACAAATTTTTAAGCCTCCAATTTAGGGCTGGATTTATATTATGTCGTTTATATGTGCATAATCTATAAGTAGAATCAACATCATACCTCAGTTAACCATTAAATACCAAAGTTGGAAATGAGAGGTTTTGATGACATGAGGCTCAAATGGATACACGAAGTACCTGATAGAGTAAAGAATTGTCTGGAACTTATTTTACTACTAGTGGCCAGAAATCCCACACTGCATCTTTTAGTAAACATGTTTCAATAAAACAGCAAATTAATCTGTCAGTACATACTACATAAGGACTGCTTATTTGCTCTGGAGAGCATGGTGAGTTTACATAGCAGTGTGCAGGAACAGTTATGGCAATAAAAGACATAGAGTAACTGGACAGTTTATTGGGTACATCCATCTTTTACAGTGAACAGGATCACATACTTAATAACAAACTGTCCACTGAATGTATGTACCATGAAAAATATAAAACTTGTAACACCTATAATAAATACCATAGTCCTACAAAGGGAATACCTGCACATGGAGTTTGGAGGGATGCAGTGAGGTGTTTGGTGTAACTCGGATACAAGGGGAGATTGTTATTAGACATTTCACATCTCTTCAACATGCTGCCCATCTTTTTAGGGGTAAGTTGCTTGAATGGATTCAACAACATACTGAAAAAGGCATTCGGTGGCCATATTGTCTCTAAGAGAAATACACAAATGCTATTAGGCTATCATGGAAAACATTTGAGGGCTGTCTGTATTTTTACTGTAGCAGTACGATACAGACCTCAGTGCTCTGTCTGAATGCCCTTCAAGCCAACCCCTCTTCTGAAAAGTTTTATCTGAAACATTATTGCAATATACTGTTATTTTCGGTAGGCATATTTTTTCATGTTTTTGTTAGCAACATTTTTCAAGTTTGATCATGATGTGTCCATTAAGGCTGTGAATTGAATAATTTGCTCAATGAAATGGTGCTCTTGTAGTCTACGAAAATGTAAACTTGTTTTTGATAGAGATGTTTTGATGGTAGGTGTGATGTGGGAGCGCATGAAACAGATATGGGTAGGTGGTTGTGCCTTGGAGTGTTCAAAGAAAACAATCATTTTGAACTTAAAGTTAGAACTGCTGAGAAGGCAAGGTAGTCCTAGGCTTCCAAAGGCATCTCTGGGGTTTTAGTGTAGTGAAGTCAGTGGACTCAACACTGTTTTTCTTCTTTCCATTCTCTTCCTTTTTCTTCTGTGTCTGTAAAGAAGAGCAACAACATGGGCAGTGCAGTCAAGTCAAGTCCAAAAGGGCCTTATGCTGCCCCTAATGAGGCTGGAGTGGGTGCAGGTGTGCCTCATCAGGAGTTGTCAGGCCTGCTGTGTTCAACAGCGCTGTCCATGGTCCTCTATTTCCTGAGCCAGTTAGCCCTCACAGGGTGCTGGTACATTGCTGATAGGGGAGAATGCGCTCCAGCGCCACTTCACACCCCCAAGCGTGGGGCAATGCCACACCGGGAGTATAGGAACAACTGGCAAACTCATCCAGAGTGTGAGAGCCCATTTGAGGGCCAATTTTAGAGTTTGTGTTGTCATGCTGAGGATAAGTCCTGGATTGATAGGAAGCACAACATCGCCATGGCGTTTGCACTTGCCATCCACAGAAGTGCTCTGCAACCAGGGTAAAGTCTTGACCCAGGAATTATTACCTAAGCTTGTGGACTGAGCGAGTCTTAACTCGCTCACCTGGGGTCAGCTTTTTACTAATAAAGTGTACCAGGTATTGTTCTCTTTCAACCTCCTGGCGGCTTGTCACATGCCTTTTACTCAGGAGTGACTCAACCATAAAGGCCTGATTGATGGAGTGCTGTAGAGATTGTACTCCTTCTGAAATGTTCTCCCATATCTGCTGAGAAACTCTTTGGACTGGCCATTGGGCTCTTGGTCACCTCCCTGACCAAGTCCTATCTTGCCCATTTGCTTAGTTAGGCCGGACGGCCAGCTCTCGGAAGACTTGTTTGTTTCAAACATTTCAAAAATTATGGAAGCCCACTGTGATCCTGGGAATTTTAAATGCTTCAGCAATTTTTTAAAATTCTTTAGATCTATGCCTCAAAACAATTCTATCTCAGAGGTCTAGGGAGAGTTCCTTGGACATCATGTAATGTTTTTAGCTCTGACATGCACAGTGACGTCTGGGATCATATAGGCAGGTGTTACAATTATAAAATGATCAAAGGACACAGCAATTTGGAGAGTCATGGAAAAGGGTCTGAATACTGATGTTCATGAGATTTTTTCAATAAATTACCACAAATCTGCTTTGTCATTATGCTGTATTTTGTATATTTCAGGTGCATTGATGGCAAAAATGCATTAAATCACTTATGAATTCAGTCTACAACACGATGTAGAGAAATTGAAGGGGTCTGAATATTTTTCAAACCCACCAAATTTATATGGCTGTGGACAGATTACAGCAATGACTGGACCAGGTCCATCCTGATTCTCTTGAAATAATGAAGGACAAAGGTACAAGAGGTGCTGGAAGGTGGTGGTGGGGAGTTGTTCGCTGACAGACAGGGCTCCGCTGGCAGAAGTTCTTGACCTCTGCCTCTAAGCCTGGCCAGTGAATGTGGTCTCAGATCCAATGTTTTCTGCACAGCCAGGTGACCGGCCAAAGCAACGTACAAGTCAGCATCATAATCACATTGATCTTTGATCGTGGGGCCACCAGCAGCTTTGTCTCCTTGCCATTGTTTCAGCTAATAGAGGCCATTGCAAGTAAACAAGCCTGTGGAAGGAAGACCAACAGGACCTCATCCTAGCAAAGTTTCAACCGGTTGCTCTCATCTCTTAAGAAGGACCCATAGCAAGACATCTACTGGTTCAAATAGAACAGAGGGTTACATTTTTTATTTGTGTATACCATATCCTCTGGAATTCAAACTATGTTGTTGCAAGAATGTAATTTTCAGTGGCTATGCGCAGGTTGCAAAAACAATGATTGATAGGTAGTTTCTGTCCTGTACACTGAACAAGAAATAAATACAAAGACTGGCTAACAGGCTCAGCTTGTTTGTGGGCAGAGCAGTCTTTTCAGGGTCAGGCTGGCTCCTAATATGGATGGATTGATTCTGAAACTAAAGCTGACAGTATACACTTCAACCCTATAGTCATTGTATCATTTATAATCCAATTGGGTAGAACAGAAGCAATGTCTTTGAAATTTTAGTCTACTTTTTGGAATTCAGTAGTATGAGACAATTTATCAGGGGTCTTAATCCTTCGGCATGGTACTCCATCTATTCTTTTTTAGGTCAATGCCTCTTTTACTTTATCTTACTCCCTAACATCTGCTACTCAAATAGTAACATGTGCTCTGGTAGATATCTTACTTTGGTCACTCCTACACGTCCTTTGGTTACATTCATTTCGATTAGCTGCCTCCAAAGAATGGAAAAAGTTACAAAAGACCCTTAAACTTGACACTTTCTCAGGCATTCAAAGTGAAGTTGAAGCTGAAATCTGATAATGCTGAATGAGTCAAACCTCTGTATACTGTATGTCTCATTTTACTTAGCGTAATTTGATGTTTGTTGCCTATTCTTTTGAATACACTGTTTATTTTTATTATTTATGTTGTCTTGTCATCTTGACAACCAGCCTTTAGCCTGGTTGTCATTGAAAATGCTTTATTAGTTTGCTGTTGGCTCACTTACAGTAGATAAGTAATGATTAAATAAATACAAAATAAATGTAAAAAATTGTATGGAGGAGATCTATATTGTATTGTATTGTATTGTATATTGAGGCAAAAGCAACTGGCAATGAGAATAATTTTTAGACTAGCTAAATTAACCTACTCTGCTGTCTATCATAACGGTATAGGCCAAGGGTCTATCTGATGCTGAAGTAATGTCACTCTCTTCTCTGGCAACAGCCCACTCACATTTGCAAAGACACGGGGAGGGGAGATCTTAGTTGTTTTCTCCTATACCCGTGTATCCGTTCTGGAACCTGTTGGAGTAGGGTCAAAGGGAAGAGACCTCTGGAATTCTTGTTCATTTGTTTTGGGACAGAGATGGGGAGAGGGGACAGAAAGAGAGATATACATTTCCCACAGTCTGGAAATGTACATACTTTTGGAAATGCATCCGAATGTGTTGGCCTTCTGCAAGGCAATGCTTTTCATTGTAGATATTGCCTTTTTATCACAGCTGTGTGTGAACCTGCTGAAGCAGAACCACATTTCTAAGGCGTCCACATTTGTGAAAGCTATATTAATAGATTGCTAGTCACAATAATAAAATGAGTGGATCTGGTGGAACTGTGGAGCCATTCTTTTGGACTCTACTCAAAGAGAGTCTACTTCTCTAAGGTGTGAGTGGGGTCTGGTGTTGCTTTGAATTCTAATTAACGGGAGGCAATTAAAAAACTCCTTCCTCCTCCTTTTACTCTTTATAAAACGATGTTCAGCTAATGGCTTTGGATCTCAGTTAAGCCTTACTGCAAATGGCTGTTAATCCAGTCGGCCTGCACATGGTTACCTGAGGGAAATACTATCTAGGCTCGTCTCCTCCTCGCAGCAAGTCTCCAGATTAGTTCAATATATATTAATCCCCTCATTTATCTTTGTCAACGGAGGATGAAAAACAATTTGAAAGTGAGTAAATAAGAGGGAGTGCAATATAAAGGGTTGCGTTATTAAAAATGGCAGAAGGCAGGTGCCTGCCACCTCATATTTGACTGATTGGGATTTGCTGGTTAATAAGCCTCTCTGAATTGCAAATATGCCTTTGTTCATTCTCCTCATCAACATTTCATGAGCAAGAAGAAGATTACCCTTTTCAACAAGAGATGTTGCAGAGTGTCTAGGTGCCGCACAGTAAGGATCTCCTGCTCTTTGCTTGTTCATTTTCTTTTGCCTTCGGCAAGGGGTTCCCAAACTTTTTGTTTTGTGACCAACAAAAGGTGTATTAATTTGTGATAATGTTCAAGCTTGGAAAAAAACATACTACAAAAACATGCTACAAAATAATACCATCTTCAAAACATTACACACAAAGTTGATTTCAGGATGGCTACTTGTGAAAACTTTTAACTCCTTAAGTCAATATTATTTACTTAACTTATCTTCCATAACACATTTATTTACCACTTCTTGGTTTAACCATTTATTAGAGAAACAATGCACAACAAAACACATAAAATATCTTGGCATTAGGTCTTGTTCCTCTGGGGTAACTCACGACCATTGCATGCTTGTTTATACAATACTACTAATAACAACATTAACACTGTAATATCCAGATGCAAGATGACCAGCAGAGTAGCAGACAGAGTGACTACCCTGACTAACTTAAAGAGACCACCATATTAGATTAGGAGATCTTGAGACTGTAGTAGGCCCGAAGCTGACGTCAGCTGATGCGTCGTGGTGACAGTGCCCACTCGGTTCCCTGGCTGAACTAGCTGTGTTTAAGAAGAGACTGTAGTCAGATCTAAATAATAGCACCTCAGAATCATTTAAGCCTTTGTAAAAAAAAAAACTTTATTACACATTTGGAACAAACAGGACTATTCAAAATGTTGATGTTTGCCCAGTCATAAGAAGCTGATAAATGTAAAATGTGTCTACTGAAAAATGTATCAAAATGAATGTGTGTGATTTACATTGGAAAAGTATTCAGACCCCTTGACTTTCTCCTCATTTTAAGTTGCAGCCTTATTCTAAAATGGATGAAATCAATGTAATCAATTTTAGTAAAATGATGATTTTTTTATTTTTAAAACATTTGCAAACATTTCTAAAAACCTGTTTTTGCTTTGTAATTACGAGGTAGTGTGTGTAGATTGATGAGGGAAAATAATTGTAATACATTTTAGAATTAGGCCGTAACGTAAACAAAATGTGAAAAATGTGAAAGGGTATGAGTACTTTCTGAATGCACCGTATATGAGAAGGCAATGTGATTTCCAAAAGACTAAATGTAACTCTCAACATTATGCACATGTCGTGTTTCTTTTTAAAGATAATACATCTCTGGAAAAAATTGAGACCACTGCACCTTTTTCTTTCCTTTCCAAAAAAATTTAAAAGGAAAGATTTGAGTGAGGAACAGAAGTGTTCAATTTGCAGAGGTCACTTAATTTTAACCCTTCTGTTCCTCACTCAAAACCTTCCTTTTCGACTTTTTTGGAAAGGAAAGAAAAAGGTGCAGTGTTCTCTTAATTTTTTCCGGAGCTTTATGTCGTGGACGACTCCGCGAAAGTTAAAGGCCTGTGGTGACTCCTGACAATAATTGCCTTTTTGTTCTCTCCAGTTCAACTTCTTATGAGTGGCATGCCCTGGCTTCGCAACGACTGAGACACTGGCACATTCTCAAGGTTACCTGGCATAAGGCAGGTAGACCATCAAAGGCAGAGTTTCCTGGAGAAAAAAAAAACATCTAATAGGTTTGCTACTTGAGAAATGCATTTTTCCTCTTGGTACGATGGAAAACATTTACACATATTAAAAACTGCGAAAAGAAATCTGTAGTTGTACGTAGGTATGGACAAATGTACAGTTTCTATGGGCTTTTTCAGCAAGGGAAGTACAGATGCACTGGCATAGCCTGCCTGCTCAGATTTCATGTGTGGTTGAAAATCCACAAAACTTAAGGCTCTGAAAACGCAAACACATAGCTGTTTTTTGATGGAGGGAGACCTGTTTTTCTAAATTCCATGTATATATTTTCCATCCAAGATTTATATGCTGCCATCTGTTAGGGTATGCTCAGCTTGATTGTTTACCCAAAGAAAATATGGCGGTGAAAAATTCATGCCTGCGTGCTAGGCTGACCCCATGTCATCTGCTAGCGTTCCCACCTCCGGAATGAGAAAACAGGTTCAGTGTTGTTGAGAGATGAGGGGGGAGAGAAGCAGGGCCAAAGGTCCAACTCTCTGCAGCCCGTGACATCCTTTCCCCCTCTCCATTAGCCTTTCACCACGTCAGAAACGAGGACAGCTAACTGCCATTATCTAAGTACATCTTTTTACACTAGCACTTAAAAGCTTATGCTTGAATTCTAGATATCTGTGCAGAAAGAAGGAAATGTGTACATCTTTAAAACCTACAGGACTATCCTAAACATCTATTGTAACTAACTATGCATTGTGATTGGTCATTTAACTCCTTAATGAAATACTACGAATGGTATGTATAGTATATTATTATAAGCTTTTACATGGACCGTGGTTATTAATCATGTCATTCATGTGAATACAGCAACTGTGTATTGATATTTTAACCACGCACAGGGTCACGTGTTACTATATCAGGGCACAAAAATAAATGGCCTCTTTGACCATTCATATTTCTGTCATTGACAAGAGATAGTGTCATGTCATGGCTCATAGGTCCACTGACTTGTGGCCAGCAATAACTGTCATTATCATTTGAAAGTAATCAGTGTGGCCAATGAAAAGCCATGTGTAACTGCCAGTCCAGAGTGGTGGGCCTGCCAACAGATTAAGTGGTCACTAAAGCCCACGTTATGTGTTTTGTGTATTTCAAATGAAAGCAGCAATTCCATATTCTACATCTCCCTGTTAAGCACTTGTCTAAATAGTCATAAATCATAATTAAATTCCTACTTTTATTTGGAAGCCACTGACTTCAAAAGCTACTATGTAAACCTCATATGGACGGAAGATTTATCTAGTTTACCAAAATTAAAGGATTAGGATTCAAAATTAGGGATTATCTTCCAGAAAAATGACATAACAGAACCATGTGCTGGAAAGAAAATGTTAGCAAAGCAGTCAATATCACAGAACATTTTAACATGTGTTAAAGGATTGTTTGAGTTTCCCTTTAGGTTTTAAACCTACATATTATTTAATAGTATTTCCAATTATGGTATGTCACAGGAAAAAACAAATTACTGAATCCCAATCGGTTGTTATATTATTATATTTAATGTGATATGTTGGACACGTTGATTCATAATCCTAACGTTTCTGACATCTCTGCCAAGGCGTAAGGTAACGGAACGCAACCCCCACCCCTCCTCGCTAGAGGATCCAACATCATTACATTCCCTTTTTCTGATTGGTCAAACTAGGCTATCTATCACTTAAGACAACTTTTTACTATAACCGTCTCTGGGACCACTATACATGAAAGAGTATTGTCTCTGTGTTTTGAATGATGATTGAGTTCTATTGTTCTGCACATCGCATGACAAACTATAAAAATGAAAGGCCACGAAACCTACAGATAAATGCACCAAGTTGGTAACTTTATGGAAAGAATATTTGTGAATTTACTTGCAAGCGGGTAGTAAGCTATGTCTCAACTGCATTGTGGCACAACGAGAACACCAGCATTTTGTTTACGCAGAAGATTGACCGGGACAGAAATTACGCGATAAGGCTAGCTCTTTCGTTGGTCTAATGATAGCCTAGCTGTGTGCTGTGCTGTCTGGATGTGCTGTCTGGATGCGGGTGGTGAAATGTGTGCGTGTGGCCAACAAGTGTGCCTCATGAAGTGATTGACAAACATGGCTGGTTGTGTTCTAACGTGAGAGAATGGGACATTTTTAGGTTCGCAGGCCTAAGGTGATAATAAGCTAGGCTAGTAAATGGATAGAGATCACCCTTAATTATTCGTTCCTACCTGAATCACTGAGAACTACCTAGTTTCTACTTGGATACAATTTGATAATATCTTTGGTATGGCTTTCCAAATATCTTGACTATATTGGGCAAAACTGTTTCTTATGAGAAATAACTTTTGGCACAAGCTCATGGACTATCATAACCTCTATTCAATATCTTCATCATTGAGCAAGTCCATTCCACTGGAAAAAATATTTATAAAAGCATATTTCCTCTTTGGCCTACAGCCTAGCCTATTAGTTGCATTCAAGAGCAATCATTTTTGTATTTAGACATTTACATAAACAGTCCCATTCTGATCCAGTCCTTTTGAAGAAACACAAGCAGTTCAATTCTGGTCCAGTCATTTTGAGGAAAAACATGTAGTCCAATTCTGGTCCAGTCATGTTGAGAATAAACAGGTAGTCCAATTCTGATCCAGTCATTTTGAGGAATCACAGGCAGCCCAGTTCTGATCCAGTCATTTTGAGGAAACACAGGCAGCCCAGTTCTGATCCAACAATTTTGACCAGTCAGATCAGCTTCTTTGCCCAATTTTCAAGTAAGTTGTAAAGGCAGCTAGAGTAACCTGTCATTTTGATGACATTTGTGTGTTATTAAAAATGTCCTATCGCCAGGGGCGATAAACTGGGTTTAAAATATTGTTAGCTGACATGGCTAACTGACTGATTGTCTGTAACTGAAAATGAACTGCTGATTAACAATCACATTTTTTAAAGGGAGAGTTGGCTCAGATTTATATTTGGATAAAAGTCAACTTACTCTGAGTTTTTCCTGAAGGCACATAGAGTTATTTTTCAAAACAATCCAGTCTGTAATTAGCATTATTAGCATCGTCCAAATTCATGACTGGAAACGGTGTGTCCCGCTTTACAAAAGCTGCATTGCAAGCGGAAAACTACTCCAAAACACTACAAACTAAGACTAGTGGTGTTGTTTACCTCAAAGAACCTGACAATGAAGTTTTAATTTTTGCTACATTAATCTCATTTTCAAATGAACTGGTAATTCCTGAGTTTACCGGTCAGTTTTGTTCACTATTATATCAATCCGGTGGTTCTTTTCAGGAAAAGGAAGTGTATACCTCACAGACGGTCACAGTATTCAAAAGTTAGCATTCGCTAGCTAGAAAACAAGTTACCTATTTCGTCGTAGATATTCACATCGGACAGTGAAACTTTATTTGCTTCAGAGAGAAAGGAAAACACGTATGTATCAGGTCTGACTCTGAATATGACCAGGAAGAATACTCTTTTCAGGGGATAGAGCCTTACTCGTTCAAACCAGAATACACAGAGGCTGAATTGACTGAACTAGAGGTTCGGACAGCATATGAGTAGGGGGCTGATGGTGAACCAATTAATCCCCAACCCTTGCCCAGAATATCCGGAGATTGGTAGTGTAGTTGTGGATCATGCAATCTAATGTCAGCCGAAACAGAATGCTTTTGTTGCAATGAGTTGGAACTATTAATGCCAATGTTGGAGAACATGGGTGACCCAGTCCCTGAAGCTGAACTCATTCCAAGATGTGTGGTTGATCATCTGGATTTCGCCCCCCTCATAACTCCTGGGATGCTGGAGACTTTTTTTTACATTCCAAAAATTAACTGGAAAAGATGTTCTAGGCTCGAGAGACCCAATTGCCAGCTCTCAAAAAAATTAGTAACTACCTAACATTTGCAAACAAGCGTGAAAGGTCAGGCAAGTTTATTTGTATAGCACATTTCATACACAGGAGCAATTCAAAGTACTTCATATTATTAGGCCTAAAAAGAAAAAACTATCAGGCACACTAAAAACTAAATTTAACATGAAGTGTATGTCCAAGTTAACAAGACAAACACCTAGTTATTACCTAACCCAGTTGAGAAGAAGTTTTAGACTGTTTAATATTGACTGTAGGTTTTTGCCAGACCGCATAAGCAAAGCCGGCCAAGAAGAGTGAATGTCTCTTACTGAGCGTGTGAGTGAGTGACTGACTACCCCTTATTAAATGGCATAGTGGTTAGTGATGTAGACTGCCATGCAGGGGACCAGTGTTCAAGCCTTGCCACAGTCAAAACGAGTAATGCATTAGGATTTGTTCAGGATAGACAAAAACTTCACAGGCTACAACCTTCAGTAGCTATGTTATATTAAGCCTAAAATAAAACTGTTTACGGTTATACCGCGACTATTTATGGTGGATTTTCGAAGTACGCATCTGTGCATGCTTTTTGGGGTAATATACAGTAGATCATCACCACTTGGGCAATAAAAGAGGATGGGTTTCCACAATTCTCTCGTCTTTTCACTAGACGAAAAAGTCAGTTATCATCACTTATATTGATAGTTATTGTATCAATGTCATTCACAAATGAAAGAAAAACGAATGTTGTAGTGCCATGAAATGAAATAGCTTTGGCAGTGTAAAGATCATCTTCAGTCTTGCTAGCAATTGTTCAAGTCTTATGACTATTCCAAGTAATAAGTTAGTAGATACTAGTAAGCCTATTCCAGGCTAATAAGATGTTAAAACGGCCAGTAGCAAAAGCCAAACAGTTCATAGATGCAATTTGTGGTGGAAGTAAATTTTATAAGAAATTTTAGTCAGTTTAACCCAGGTTCAAATCCAGCGAGGGCAACGATATTCATCCTTTCTAATCGCGGGCTGGCCGAACTTGGCTTGCCTGGTTCCTTTTCTTGTTAATGTCGTCGAGTCCATACCCAATGTCTTGTGATGAGACGATATGTTCATAGTCAAAAATGCTATCTTTCTGCTTTGATTCAAGCAGCAAGATAGATTGCTATTTTGCTGGACATAGCCAATCAGGCAGGCATTTTTCTGATTACGCTATGAAAACGAGAGAAACCTCAAAACTCTCCCATGTCCCTTGTACCTTTGCAAACAAAACATGACAAAGGCATTTTCCTCAATGATAAATACAATGCTGAAGTCAACCGACGAAAATGGGCCAGCTAGCAAAGCTACCTGTCTTCACATACCTTGTTGAGGTTACAGTTCACACCCACCCTGATTACATCACTGCAGAAGAAAAGAAGCTGTGTGTGGTGGCTATAGGAAATAATTCGCTAGAGCCAGTTTGAAGTCACCAAATTCTGACGGCTCTTTTGTCAGTATACAGTTTTAAAAAATTTATGCTGAATAATGGATTGTTGACTCTATGTGCCTTCAGGAACAACTCAGGGTAAGTGAACTTTTACTCAAATATGAATCTGGGCCGAACTATCCCTTTAATTATACCTGGTGTATTCTAGCTATTACATTGCACCAAATTTCTCAAATAATAAAAATTCCTTTTTGGGCTATATGGCCTATACAGTCACTGCAGTGGATGGGCTCTGTGTAAATTATCCTAATATAGACACTATTCCCACATGTACTGTAGTAGTCTCCTCCCTGTACTTCCATCACATACATGCATGTATGTGACATTCCCATTCCAGTTGCTAACTGCTGTCCTTGGAAAAGAAAACCACCTCCCAGAAAGGGAGGAATAACGCAGTGATCCGTTCTTTCCCTCCCACAGCCGAGAATGTTAATAGGTTATGTGCTCTTCCTCAGCTGGGATTGCCATTTCCTTTCCCTTTGACCTGCACATCAGATATCTGACTCTTACAGGAATCCAGGTGAAGGAGAACAAACATTCTTGTTGGAAAATGGAAGGCCGGGCCGTGCCTGGGGTCTGGGGATAGGAGCCGAACGGCAGCTCTGCATCGCTTGCCAGCCTATGACGGAGGTTTGGAAAACTCATCATCGGCAGCCAGGGCCAGAGCCCCAGTTAAACATGGGTGGCCACCAACACAAAGTCTCCAAACAAATGGCTTTACATGATGTGATCTCTATCTGTTGTGCCACGAGGAGCTTAGGCCGCATAACTGGCACTTTTCTGTCCAAAGATAAAATGATGGGTGATGATGTAACAGAATGGCCAGAGGAAACAGAGATGAACAGGGTTCTGATTGTATGCTTCCCAGCTCGACAAGCTCTGCACTGGAGAATTACTGAATTTGGACTTCAATAATAAAATGTCTTTAAGGGTGAGGGGAGTTTGTGGGTTTCTCTACACCGGCTCAGTGTGTATGGAAGCAGTCAAGGGGAGTAGGCAATGCAATATTTAATACATTTATCTTGAGATATTTTGACACAGTTTCACTTGCATTAAAAAAATCAGCAGTCCAGAGGAAAAAATCAGGAGGAAAAAATTGGAATGGAAGCCCCGACTTATATTTTTGGGAAATCTTTTGGGAGACTGTGGTTTCCTTTGGTGTTTTGATCACCAGATCGTACCAGGTGTTTAAAGATGTGATATACAGTTTGTACACGGTTAAATCCACATGGATTTTCTGATAGGTCTGGGTACAAAATATTACGCAACATTTCATCAAGTGACATAAGATCCCCGTCATCACATTATATAAACAACATTTTAACATATTAAATACAATTTTCAGTATACAGTCAAATATATTTTTCCCCTGTTTGAAAAACATCTACCATACAGCTACAAATTGAGTCTGGTTCAGCGATATGGATTGTGACTTACCAAATTGTAGAGTTTAAGGGTGAGCCATTTAATCATTAACGTGATGACTCCCTCACTATTCCCCCAATGTGCACCATGTTCTGCAGCAGCATTAGTCACTAACCACTGCTCTAACCAGTTTCATATGCCACTGCAGGCTTCAGCAGACAGGACAACACTGAACCACTAGAGGTCACAACGCACTCACCAACGTCCTCAGGCAGGAAAACTGTTAGACCCAACGGTCATGAGCGTTAATCAATCTCTCTAATGGATTATTTGTTCTTCTTGGACTGACAGCATGGTGAGTCACAGCACTGATTGTCGATCACCAGGTTAGCTTTCCCCAGAGGAGTTAGGCTTTCACCAGGTCCCATAAAAAAAATAACACAACACACAACACAATTTAAAACATGTTATGTGTATTTGAGACTTTAACTAAGCTGATTTAAAAACATGGGCAATTTGAGTGTACTGCAGCAACACCTCAATATGTGATATAAAATCAGGTTCTTCTGTCGAGTGTTCAGTGTGATGGAGCTGCAGTCGTTAAAGCAGTCTTACCAGACCTAGTTCTTGTTTCGCTTGGCCATGACCAGACTGTCCCCCAAGAGGTTACTTGTGAGTAGCAGCTGCTAGTGAAACTGTAAGCAGCTGACATAGAAGCGTATTAATGTTAAAATGTAAACATTTTAAAGAGAGCCATTGAGGCTATGTCTTTCTCTTTTCTTATTCAGAAGCATGGCTACATATGCACAGCAGATCCTATACAACATATATACGTTCTTAAGGAGGGTGTGGGATTGCCAGAAACTACTGTCTTCCAATATATAACTACATGCTCCAGTTGACATGAGCCTCAAGAGCCTCTAGTGGAAAATATAAAGTATATGCACACACAGACACAAACACACTAACCAACACAGATATGCATGCTTGTGAACACATACCCACATCTTAAATCAGTGAACATACAAAATCTCACACATGCCTACTGAGGTACACACACATACACACGCACACACACACACACACACACACACACACACACAAACACACACTCTTTCTTTTTGTTGGATGCACAATGTGGCCCTCTATCAATATATAGCTTGCCTACAGCTTTATACTGTCTGGCCTCCAATCAAAATGGCTTTGTAACATTTTGAAAATCCACAACATCCAAAAAGAAATGAGGGAAAAAGCGTCATTGGCAGCCAACCACACATTTTCACTGAGCTCATCCCACAAAGCAGCAGTAAATCATTATGAAAGCAAAAGTCAGTGTGGTAGATACAACCATCTAAGACCAATAAAACACACATTTCTCTGAACAGCCTTCTCACATATAACTGTCACTAACTGTCATGTCAGTGGCTATTACTCTCGCCAACTTTCTCGGGCTCCTGATGTTTCAAACAGACGACAAAGGTACTGTAAGGTTGGAAAAGTTACCAATAAAAGAGAGTGAAACCGAGCCCTTCAGTCTGTTTCACCCTTGTGGCGTGGAGTGGATTGACAGCTGTTTGGTCAGGGGCTGTTGTAAGCTCCCTGGGTCTGGCTGTTCCCACAGGAAGCAGAGAGGAGATGATAAAGTGGTTCTTAGCGAATGGGGAGTGGTAATCCAGATCACTGACACACTGCATGGCAATAATCAGCAGTACATGTCAGAGTTGAAATTGCCTGTTCCTGTTCGTAGCACAACATTTAAATCTTTCTTCAAACGACTGCTCAATGTTCTTGGGATTCTATTTCGGTATGACAACTTCGATGTCTAAACATGCTGATAAAACAAGTGTTTTGTAATGTGAAACAGGATAATTTGTTGACATTGAGATTTGTTCAGCTGAGGTCGCTATTAGTTGATTATTTTCGGCGAGGAACTGACAGTCCATGGTAAGTTGAACAATATTGATTGCTCCAACAGTAGGGCTGTTTATTGTGGTTGATCCTATTCTTCCCATGGAGAGTTCTGTATTTTTGTTATTTGGAGCCAAAACGTTACAAACCAGCAGTCAATACCAAACAACACAACATTGAAAAGCTAGGCCTGGGCTGTGTGCCTGGGGAGATGAAGGATCCAGAAGGAGCATACTGTACGGACCTTGCTCTGTGTAGCAGGATTTGTAGAACCCTGAGGAACCCAGTCAGTGACATAGGCATCAGGAGGCAACTTGTTTCCTTTGGGCATTGCTACTGGCTCCAGAGGGTCTGCTGGCATGAGTAGTTAGCCTTCAGAGGGAAGATGCAGTTACCATCCAAGTCTAGCCCTGCCCAGCCCAACAACTCACACAACACTGGCTGCTAGACTGCTGGTCGGCTAACTGGACAAGAGCGGAAGAGAAGGACACGCTGCAGGATTACGTCAAAAAGCAGCTGATTTAGACAGTGGCCATTTTGTCTCCTTCTTTTTCTGCTCTGTGACCTGGAGACCAGCCCAGATATTGTATCAAAGCCGGCTGAGTTCAAGCGCTGTTTGTTTTGTAGAGGGACCCTGTACATGCAATGTAATGGACTGCTGACTCACATTGGGTGGTCCTCCTCCATGAGCTTGGTATGATGGCACCACCAGACTGTATTCACTCTTCACTGAATATGCTCATAGCATAAGCCATGAAAAGTGAGCGAGGGCTTCTAAGCTTTGAGCATATCTTTTATGTTTTTCACATATTTTCATAGTCATAGTTCCTGTTGTTGGCCAACCAGGTTTCATTAAATTCCGGTCCTCTTTATTGTAAGAGACATTTGTTTCTAAGTTATCTCCTGATACTGGTTCTCACTGTCCCTATAAAATTGCATCGTATATTTTTGTTCAAGTTCAGGATATTCTCATTAAGGAAACAATCTATCAAGTCCACTTTAATGGGCAAAGAGGAGCAATTATCCACTGTATTTTCCCTTCACCCACGCCACAGGGTAGGCGACGAAGCGTTAACCTGCCTCGCGGAATGTGTGTGATGTGATCTTGGTGTTTATGAGCACACAAGAAAATGTCTTCCAAAGCTGCAGCTCTTCACCTGGCTGTAGTCCTGAGGCTAAGAAGTTGAATTCGTTCAGCTTTGTATGTTCTGTGAGGTGACATTTGACCAGAAAGTCAACCTAACATACATGTATCCGCCTGCACAGACTTTACACCCCACTTTCATACCTCATTTGACATAGGAAGCTGAACAATAAATCAAGGTCAAATCATTCGTGTAAAACAAGTTTCCATTAAGTATTTAACATAAATGAGCCCATGTCATAACTGTTAATGTCTGCTGGATGTACTTTTTAACAAAGTTGTGTAAGTGTAACAATATATATTATGGTGTTTATTTAACTGTTTTAAAAATCCTGTTAATTATTTGCTAGCATATCAAACTTGCATCAACAGAAACCAGCTTCCCCACAAAATTCTCACTGGCTGTTCTCTGTGGTCTTTAACTTAATACACACAAGCACACACACACACACACACACGTGCCCGCGCACTCTAATGGAGATGTAACTGGGAGCGTTCCTGAAGCATATGGATGCCATTTGTAAGCAGTGAGAATGTATAGGTTGGTCTGCCCTTTGGTATCTCTCTATCCATCTGTTTTCACATTACTTGCAGATTATAGTGTCCTCCAGACCCAAATGAACATAAATCAGCTCTGTGAACGTGCACACGTTTTCCCATCTGTCATAAAACAATGATTTAAAGTCCGGGTTGTCAAAATACGGCACTGTGATTTCGCCCTGCGCCCCGGCCGTAGGAACACAAAGCACCATCTCATCTGGATTATTTATGGCCTCAGAGGGAGCTGAAGGTGATTAGGGCTCAGGCCACCAACAGGCAGAAAAACAGTAGGAGCTCCAATAAGGAGGGCTGGAAAACAGGGGTAAAATCTATCAAAAAATTCAACAAAATCTATTTCTGTTTGGAGAGAGGAGGGAGATCTATTGCATGTTTAGTATAATGGTACATCTCTGGAACATTCAGTCATACAGCATTTGTGAGTTTTGGAGTTTCTACATTAAATAGTCGTACCCAAGTATTTGTGATGTATTGGACGTTGAAGTGGTCTATGGCCAAATAAAATATACAACTAAAGGTTCCTAGATTTTAAACAAGATATTTGTGTAAATGATGTCACTACATCCTTTTGAAACTGTTTATTTTTTAGGTGGAGCTTGGTGGTTAAAGAGGTAGTGCTTGTCATTAGGGGTTAAATCTACACACAAATAGGTGCTTTGGAAATTCTGGACCATGTAGACCTTACATGGAACGATGCTGTGGATGCTTTTATGGGCCATGGGGCATCAGTGCCCCATCAGCTACAGCTAGTCGGAGGAAAACTAGCTTCCTGTCTGGTTATTTAATATATTATGATTAAACTCTCACCCAAGCAGGACGTCAGAGGAAATGCAGTGGTAGGTCCCGTGAAATAACAACCAGTTACGTTTATTGGAGAGGTGAGCTTGGTCTTTTTCCCTTTTTTTTCTTATTTGACACGTTCATGTGTCTTGAAAATAAACACAGATTTACAACATAACAGAAATACATGCCATAAAAGGAGCGTTGGCTGTCGCAGCAGCATTGTGTAGCTAACTAGCAATCATATGACATTTCACTTAAAAGCTTCCTTTTTACTCATGCTCCTCTTTTTATTCAGACCTTATTCGGATGTTCTAACCTGCTAAGGCTAGAGGGGGCTATTGGGCCGGGGCTGACTGGGACAGGGACATCTGTTCTGTGCACGGAGTCATCAGCGGGATCAACAGTTCAACCTCAGAGCCTCCCAGCCCCTCTGTTCCAAACGTTTGCTGCTGGAATTTTAATAGAAAAATAATAGACATTAGCAGACCAGATCGCGAATAGAATGATTTCATTTGTTTTGCTCAGGTCCAAACCATGTGTTTTGCTGGAGAAATTTCTGATGTCCAAGCCCTGTCCTTACAGGGTCTAAAAGGGTTACTTTATGCCAGATCAGGTATTGTTTTTTCCTATAATACGACACCTCTTTGGCTCCCTGACCAGACATTGGGTGGAGGAAGAGGGAAGACAGTTCTGGCTCCCACACCAAGTCCCAGGCCTTACACAGTTGGCTACAGGTGTTTTGTAAGTGGGGCTTCTCACCGTACTGGTAACTAGGATGGTTCATGCATTCATCATCATTTCAGGAGTCAAACAGAATGTTCGAACAATTCAAACACATTTATAGCAGCACATAGAGATAAGAGAAGGGGTGACTGTGGTTTGTTTTACTTTGGGTTGGGGGATCAACAGCCTTTTTGAGGATTGGCCTGTAGCAGTGTCAGTGTGCACAGTGCAGCTTGAGGGGTTTCTGTCTGAAATGTCTAAGGACGTTGGACACATGTATACTGTAACATCCCTCCGTCTGGGACCTGTAATGGGTCCAGTGCCCTAGTGCGTATTTTCTGATAGGGCCTGACACGTTCAATAATTGTCATTAAGCTTATTTTAGTTAATTGTGCAGTGACCTGGCAATCTACTGAGCCATTCAAGCCCCAGCTCCCTTGGGGATCCTCTCCACATCCATCGCTGCTGGCGGTCCACTCCGGAATCCAAATGCTGTTATGGACCAGTAGCTCCTTATTCCTCAGGAGAGACCCAATGTCCTCCCTGGGACTGTTAAACGTCTGCAGTGCAGTGAGATTCTGTGCCTCCGCAGACAAGACTATATAGGCTCCTAGTATCTGTTTAAACAGCAGGTAGCCTCAACTTTCCTCTGTTTGTGTCTATGGTTACCTTCTCCAGTTGGGGGATTTTCCTACAGTATTCATCTCATCAAAGGGCCCAGAAATATGTCTGGCTTTTAGGAGGCAGTCTGGTGGATAAATAAACATACATTTGAAAATCGTAAAATCCATATGAGGACCGTTCCAACATGCTTAACAAATGTATAACATTATGGATTGTCATGAATGTAGTTGGAATATGGAATAATAATTTATTTTGTAAGGATCTATTAATGTACTAAGGACTATTAATCTATTAATCATACTGTAATATACCTCTAGCAAATCATGACATTTTAAATTTCGCTCAGCCTACAGTATTAATGATCTATAATGCATTCATACTGCCTTCATAGTCCTACCTAATTATGATATAAATGAAATATATATTACTCTAAATTACATCTTTGGGATGACCCAATATCTTTCCTTTTTTGGTGCCTAGCCAATATTGAACCTAATTTAAATGTTCCTCCAAAATGCTGTGCTACAGGGTGATATACAGCAGTGATGCACAGCAAAACAACAACATGAGCCCTTTAAATTCCTGATTGATTTTCCAAGATTTTCTTTTCGCAGTTTAATCTTTCCAGGTTTTGGATTTCTCCTAATAGTTCACACTTTGTACAAAAATGTTCCGAACAATCATTAAACCACACCAGGGGACGACGTTGGAGATCTGGGATCAATCTAAGAAATTAAGATTATTCATTGTAGCTGCCTTTTTATTCAGTGTGCATTGCTGTTTATAAGTTTTTTGTCAGGAAGCATGTGTGATGGAGGTCACAATTTCCAATTTTGGTGCAACTTAATAGTACGTTAACCTTAATTCATTGTAATTTTAATTATTTTGAAGTAGTTAAATACGTTTATTTAATTTTGGTGACTTTACGTATAGTTTTCTAACAGTAGAAGCATAAGCTAGCTGGCTAAACCAGTACAATGGCAACTGTAGCAGGCTAAGAAAACTTTACCATAGTTACTGGATTTAATTAAGAGATCCTGAAGTCATCGCTTAAATAATGGACTTTGTTTGTTCATTGCTTTAATATGTTTTTGGAATATTCAGTAACCGTGTTGTCTGTACTAAATGGAGACTGTATGTATCTCGAAACTGCACAAACACACACACACACACTTCACACTCATCACATACGTTGCTATGACTAGTCCTACTGTTCATTATCACCTGCCCCTCCTACTTCTATGTGCATGCATACTGTACATATTGAAGAACCTGACCCTTGTACTCCCACTCACTTCTGGTACTCTCAGTAAATAACCATTTACATATTTTTATGTTATTTACTTAAATATTCTGTTTTTAAAGAGAGTCGTTACGTAAACATTTCACTGATAATTTAATCTTCAACTTTCTTCTCAAAGACGTTATGTCATAGTTTTCATTTACATTTTAGTAATTTAACTGACACTTTTACACATAGAAAATGTAATATTATTGTTCATGTTATTGCATTGTATACATTTAGAACCTGTTCTTACAGGGGAGATGGTGGCATGAATGAGACAATTAGAAGCTGGATAAGTTTAGATTATCCGCAAGTCACTGTAAGGTGAGAGATAATAATGAACCAACAACGCTTGTGTTTTGGTTTGGTCAGAATCCAAAATGTATTCTTCCCGCTGGAGACCAGGGCTTGATTACAACTTGTTACAATGGTGCCAACACTTTGTGGGTAATCTTTAATAGGGGGAGTCGGAGAATATGTCCAAGACATGCTGGCTTATCACTCAGTATGGCCCATTATATTTTGTGCAAGTTAGTGGGCTAAGGAAGATGTAACTTTGTTCCAGGAGATCACATCTTATGTTAGGGGCTTTCAAAATGTTACTGTTTTCTACAGTATATAATATTACCAACATGACTTCTTTTTAGAGGGTGGGCCATCTTGCAGCATGTCACCGTTCACAGCTTTACCTTATATTCAATATAATGGCTTACGTCGCACAGGCCACATTTATGAAACCTAAACAATGCATTACATACTGTTATGATGTTATTTTTAATACCTATGTGGTGTTTATGACATTGTAAAGGCTTAATGCCTTTATGAGGTTACAATTATTTAAAGTAGGACCTCGTTTATAAACCAACATAACCCTAGCTTCACCCTGGGCGAACTTTGGCCTTAAAGGACAATTTCAGTTGATTTTGAAATAACTTATTTTTTCAAGCATGTTCAATCACCCCTGTTGCTTCCATTTATTATAATCAGTGGTGGCTAAAGGTGCAGTTTGTGGAGTTTGTGGAGTTTGTGTTGTCTGTTCAAAGAAAACTGATCCTTGGATTTCAGTTTCTCCTGGCCCATTGATTTCTTCCAGGGTGAGGGTCTAAGTTGAAAAATAATTAAACTATCCTTTAACCCTAACAGTAACCATAGCTTCATGTCCACACCCCAGCTCTATTCTAAGCCTAGCATGTCCACACCCCAGCTGATAAATATGATATATATTACTGTAATGAAATTGAAGCTTCCAATACCTTATTAATTTCCACATCTGGAATTAAATGTATACTGACCTTAAAATAATTCAGCAGTAGACATTTTATGAGTGACAGATCAGCCTATGTGACAGTTCTCCTTGTCTTATATCCCTGTCTGTGTACGAATCACCTCAGAGTTGACATGAGGTTTGGCGAGTACACAGGCCCTCCTAGGGGAGTAGTGTGGATGGTCTTTATGTCCCAAGGGAATGGACAAACACCAGCCAGGAGGTGGCAGTAAAGATGCTGAGTTAAGGCAAGTGAAGATGACACGTGACTCTTGTACAGTGGTTTGCATTCTGTGTCCTATAACATTACTTCTGAGGATACAGTATTCTCCACACTGACCATAAATTGTAATTTATATTGAGAATATAGAGCTTATAATTTCATGACCCAACAGAAAACCTATTGCTTGCCCTTCAATTTCATCCCTATAATGTCCTTTATAAAACACTCATGTATAAAACAGTTTTTCTAGCAAAACAAGAGGCTACTGTTTAGATAGCTGGTGCACTAACATCCCCAATGCTTAACCTTTTCATGGCCTTCAATCTGTTTAGCTTACTTCATATTTATGATCATTACACAACCAGAGTGTTTGCTTGGTTATCGATCCCATCCCTTCAAGAGGATTACGATTTGAAATGTCTTTTCAGTATAGACATTTGTGATACTGACATTCATTAGACTGAAGCTTTAAAATTGAACCTTTGTTTGTAATAATGCTTACCTAAAAACCCTAATTTCTCCTGTTCCATTGTGTTTATGTTTCTTCCTTTTAAGTTAATAGCTTAACTATCCAGATTATAGCTTGTTCTGGAGCACAACTGGAAGAGATTATTTGATTTAAATGCTTCATTTGCAGTTCAATAAATAGAACAACATACATTTAAAGGAAATTCCAGGGGTATGACAATTAGGGTCAGGTTTGCTTCCTGTGCATGGACAAAAACAATGCTGGTGAACATAGTGCACTAATAGAGTTAGTTGTAGATCAGGGGGAAATTACCATTTCCTTTTCTAATCACAGACCAACGCGCTGAGAACAAAAACAGAAATGTAGAAATCCTGACAAATCATCTAAAAAAATCCTGACAAATGACCAATATTAAAGCGCAGTCCAAAAATGTTTCCAAAACACACACTGAGATGGTTAAAATTATATTAAAGCCTTTCTAACGCCCACACAATCAACCTTTTTATGTACTGTATCTGCATTCAACTAATACAACTAAAAAGTTTTCTTCTCTTGCCATACTAACTGTTGGTATGCGTTGATGGTCAACCATTCAGAACCTTAGCAGATTTTATTTGTGTGTTTGCTTTCAGCAAGTGGAGTCACACTCAATGGTTCTCACCAAGCTGTATAATTCAGCCCGAGTGCTGCACAGCCTGTGTCCCATGGCACACTGCTCCTCTTTCTGTGGCCCATGGCCCACTGCTCCTCTCTCGGTGGCCCATGGCCCACTGCTCCAGTCAAGAGCAATGGTCTCCCAAACAGAAGTGTGCTGGCCAATGGTAAACCAAAAAGAGAGAAGCAGTGGGCCATGGGCCACAGAGAGAGGAGCAGTGGGCCATGGGCCATGGAGAGAGGAGCAGTGGGCCACGAAGAGAGGAGCAGTGGGCCATGGGACACAGAGAGAGGAGCAGTGGGCCATGGGCCACGGAGAGAGGAGCAGTGGGCCATGGGCCACAGAGAGAGGAGCAGTGGGCCATGGGACACAGAGAGATGGAGCAGTGGGCCATGGGCTACCGAGGGAGGAGCAGTGGGCCATGGGCCACAGAAAGAGGAGCAGTGGGCCATGGGCCACCGAAAGAGGAGCAGTGGGCCATGGGCATCAGAGGGAGCTGGATTTGAACCCTGGTCTCCCAATCACTGAGGTTCATGAGAAATGAATGTGGTTCCAAACAGAGAACAATAAAAAATTGCAGCAATGAAATGTATTTATTGTTTCTTGAACTGAAATATATTATATCCTCTGACAAGCATAACAAGTCAAGTGCCTGTATGTTTGTGTGTGACTAGATCAGTGTGTCTTTCTTTCTGTGTGCATGTGTGTGTGTGTGTGTGTGTGTGTGAATGTGTGTGTGTGAAGATACAAGCGCGTGTGAGTGCCTGTGCATGCGTGTAGCATGTGCAAGAGAGAAAGAGGTACAGCAGGAAGAGTGCGGGCCAATGGTAACCCACAGAGAGAGGAGCAGTGGGCCATGCGCTTGTATCTTCACACACACACACACACACACACACACACACACACACACACACACTCACACACAGAAACATGGACACGTCTACTCACACTCAAACATATACGGGCACTTGTTATGTTTGTCAGAGGATATAATATATTTCAGTTAAAGAAACAATAAATATATTTCATTGCTGCAATTTTTTATTGTTCTCTGTTTGGAACCACATTCATTTCTCATGAACCTCAGTGACTGAGAGACCAGTGTTCAAATCGAGCTCTCGGATTAGCCCAGGTGTCCCACTGAGGCCGGCGCAATTGGTTGGCACTGTCTGGGTCACACTCTAGCGACACCTTGTGGCGCCAAATTGGGGAGAGGAAAAACTGCAAAATGACATTAAGAATGAATGAAGTAATGTCAAAATATTTACTTCGGAAGGAATCGATTTCTTTACAAAAATGTTGTCTGCAAATACAAATGCACCGTAACATTTACCAACAATTATGTCATTTAACAGATGCTCTTATCCCGAATGACTTACAGTAGTGAAGGTATAAACATACCATTCAAGCAACAATACATAATAATATTTATCTCCATGTGTCATGATATGGCATCAAACCCAACACTGCAATGGACATATCAGTTGAGCAGACATGTGACACGGAAAGATATTCAGTGTCATACAACTCAACCAGTTCAGTTGGTATGAATAGGAACATTTTCTGTGAAAACTGGAAAGAGTCATTTTATGGCAAAGTGTGTCAAGGCATTAGTCTTTTTTGGGGGAGATGAAAGCGGTTGGCCAGACGCCAGTGTGACGTTTCACAGGTGAGCTGAGGCGCCAGTGGTAGTGATAGTCTCACCTACTCTAGGCTTGGTGCTGGAGCTATCTTTTAACATGGGGAAATGTGGTCATTCACAGGCAGCCAAGCATTCAAATGAGCTACATTAGCTATTGAGCCATTGTTTTTCAAAAGGCAGCTCCAAACTTGCTTTGATGGGGGATTCTGGTAAAGGTTTGACTGTCATTTTGACTTCCTCTACCTGAGAAAATGTCTCAGCTTCAGGAAGAAACTGCTTGTCTATGCATCAGCATGGAATTAAGTTGGATTATATAGATGAGTTAAAGGTAAGAACAGTGGCAAAGACATTACATTTCCCTTACCTGATTCAGTTGCACATGTTGTTTTCTTTCACAACACCGCATTTCTTTCTTTTACAAGTTTGGAGTGACACGGTAGAATGACAACAGTGGTATTATGTTACATGTGTTTGTGTTGTCTTTTTGGTGCTTGTTTCACAAAACGCTTGAAAAGTAATTAATATTCAAGGCAGTGGGGAACCAGCAGCCCCCTTCCATGTCGCTCGTCACTCCTGCTCAGTAAGCCATTTGTAAGCCACACTTGGGCTTTGAAGGGGGACAGGCTTTGGCCAGAGAGGAATTCCCTCTGAGGGCAGACTCCTCTCGAAGAGACCTATGATTATATCTATATTAATGGCTCTGTAAGTCCACAAAGATGTTTTGTCTGATAGATCTAGCAAATAGTACTTATTACAAAGAGGAGGTTCATCTTAAACTGATTAGGGGCAGAAATATCAGGTTCTTTTTTAAAGCTTGTGCAATGCCTTTGGTCTCCCAGCACATACCCTCACTCCAGATGCAATAAATTATTAGTCTAAACCAAAACAGAATGCCAGCTTTACATCAGAATATCAGCCCAAGTCAAGGAAAATAACGATTGCATTGAATGCAACTAAAAGTTCTAATGTCAGGGTCTATTCAGACTATGTCAAGTGCTATTATTTATTATTTCATGTTTCAGCTGGATTTTTCCGTGGCTCATGCAACATCCTGGGTTTTCTTAGGCCCCACATGATTTAACATGATTCATCCTTGAGAAAAGCTTACATTTCTTGGTCTGATGCAGTCAAGCTCAACTCAAATTGCTGAAATAATGGCTAAGAAATAACAGTAACTTTGCACGGCAATCGTTGTTGTCATATTTATTCACACACTAATACACGTGTAATGGTTAATTATATATGAGTAAAGGCACTATTACTAAGAACCCAGATTTGGTAAGTTATATGTATATATATATATATATATATATATATATATATATATATATATATATATATATACTACTGCTCTGTACTTATACAAGGGTATGTAACAACTGGATATTTTCTTTTCCATTCTTTTACAGATTTATTTAAAAATGTAGTCTACTTACATTTGTCCAAAAAGGATGACATTTTTACAAGCCGATCCAATACCAACGGGTGTTATAGCAGAAAAGAATCTTTCTCATGTTTAACAACAATAATACCAAACAACAATGCAATCATAAAATATGCTGAAACAACTCAATGTCGCTTTATTATTGATCACTGTGTGTGCTTATACATTAACAAGAAAGTAAACTGCAGATACTATATCAAAAATTAATTACTGTAAATAATAATATTGAAAGGGGGTGAATGTAAAATTTACTCTCCATGTGGAAGCAAGGTGAATTGCAGCAAAAACTATTTTCTTTTAAACCAACTCTCCCCAATCCAGAAAAAAAGATAGAAAAACAGAGTATCCACCAGATGTCCAGAACAGAAGTATCTTGCAGTTTACTGCTAGTAGTTGAACTTTTCACTTTTGGTCGAACCAGCTGACAAAAAGCTCTAAAAACTGTATTTGATATTTAGATGGCAAAATTAATCTCTACACTATTCGGTGCTTTTTCCTCACTTAAACAAAGTTTAAAATTCAACTGTGTTAAATGTTTGTGACAGGAAGCAACCTAGGAATTCTGTTGACCAATACATCTTAGGCATTTTAGGAAGCGCTTTTGTACGTGTCTAAAATAATTCCTGGTAAATAAATATTGTGATACAATATCCTTTTCTGAAATTACAGTGAAACAAGATTAAGTTTGGAGTCACAAACCAGATAAGCGTGCTCCAAGCACTGTTACAACTGGACATATCTTACACCCGAACATTGTACTGAGGGTGTTTTACATACACCATGACTCAGGAGCCCCACTCCCAATCAGGAGCACAGAACGGACAGTTTTGACTCAGCGATAGGACAACATGGTCTCCCTTCACTTGCATTAGCAGCATGACGCACTGTGCCTAGCAAGGTCAGCTCAAAGTGTTAAGTAAATGTTTAAATGAGCTTTGCCTAGCTCCCAACGCCTCCAACAGAGTAGTCACTTGATGGCCTGCTACAAATGACAAAACTGATTATATCACTAAAATTGATGAGCAAGTGTTTTGGTAAGCGTCAGGCTCAAGGCGAGAGTGGCTGGTTAGGGGTAGTAGGCCTAGAATCACCATACTGTATTTGGACAAAAAGCCTACTATTACTGTCCTTTGTGGGATGGATATATAGTTACAACACTGTACCCTCGACAGACTCCTGCAGACTGGTGCTTCCTGGATGTACCCATAAGCCCCATGGGACCTGTTAAAGGTCAGGGAGGACTGGGCGGGATATATGAACACGGTTTCCAATAAAACAAGCCAACTCTGATCAGCATGCAAGGGACTAAATGAAAACCAGGTGGGCTCCACATATCATGTTAAAAAGTATCCAGCTAGTACCAGATCAAGTGCTTCATGCAGACAGCTAGGGTATAGTTTTCCCCATGCACTGCTAAAAGACATAGGAGTGATCAGCAAAATTTAGCAAACACCACACATTGTTAGCGTGGAACAGGAGTACTGTGATGTATGCGAAAGTGAAATGAGGCCAAAAGAGATTCCATATGGCTCAGTCACATTTGCAAAGTCAACTCAGGCCAGTTCACTGAAAACCAAACCTCAGTGGATTTGCTCTCAGCATGACAGCAACACTGCAGTCTTTTATTATTTCCTTTTATACAATATATCATCTTAAGCCTTTGGCCTTCAAATATTTCTCTCTATTTAAAATGTGTGGGTATCAGTTATCCCAATTAGGAGAAATGTGATTTGGCTAAAGCACGGTGAACTGTATAAATTGTTATGTATTTACCATGAAATACAGTATGTCCTTATTATGGATGAAAGATTATGTTTCTCTTTTTTTAACACAAAAGCTGAAAACTGAGTCAGAACAACACTCCTTCCCACTAGGCCTGTAATATGATTTTCAGCTGAAAGAGGGGCACATTCAGTAATGAGCCTGAAGATACTCACACACAGAGTGTAATGCTTTGTTTTGAGTCAGGAAGGAAGCATGGAATATTAGTTCTGAGAAAAATATGTTAACAATAATCAAAAAAATGCATAAACAATTGTAGATAGTACTTTCTCTAAGGAAATGATGTGGCAGGAAATTGAGACCCATTTAACGTTTAAGTTATGTTTGAAACACTGCAGGGGAAGTGTATTATTTGGGATTACTCTGGGGACCACAAACTAAAGTGACATATATATATATATATATTGACATATGTATATATATATATATATATATATATATATATATATATATATATATAT
>JACXGI010000205.1:0-30194 GCA_016801175.1 Esox masquinongy | reverse complement strand
TGGCAGATTTGCAATTTATGTGACAAATCCAGATTGCAACATAACCTATCATACAGATTTGTGAGTGTGCATTTATCAGTAGCATGGATGTGGTGTGAGTGACAGCCCTCAGTAGTGTTGCCTGTACATGGTTCATCTCCAGGACAGGTAGAAGTGCAAGCATGGCAAAGGCCTGTTCCTGCTCGTCTTGTTCCCTCTTTCTTGCATCTATTTTGGATAGCCTAGTACCCTGTGTTTCAAACTGTGTGTGTGTGTGTGTGTGTGCGCACAGTGTATGGTGTGTATGTGGGCATTAGAGTTTGACAGGATGTGGAACTACTGCCCTGTAGCAAGGCGCAAAAAGTACAATCTGATTATGTTTCAGTGACGACATCATCAAAACAGTTTTTCATGCCAATCACCGGGCAAGGCCAAACAGGGTGTTTGAATTGAGGACTTGAAAGGGTTCTCACAGCACTTTCTGATTTCAGGTAACTTAACCTAAACTTTCACCTTTCAGTTGACTATTGGCTCTACGAATGCCTGTTGAAATCCCTGTTACGGTCTGTTTGTCATTAGGTAGGCCATGAGTACCCTCGGGGCAATTTGATGTATTTCCTTCACACTTCTGTCAAAGTTCATAATATGTCATAGATTATCCTCTGCATTGACTCTGGAGCAACTACGGACTCATTGCATTTTCAATAGGAACTCAAACCTGATGCCTATGTTGGTTTTCAGCGCTTTGCCTCACAGGACATATTCTGCCCATATTTGGATTTGACATCCCCAAATGTAAAGCTAATTTTCATTCTAATTTTGCATTGAAATAAATAAATGATTTGCACTTAATTTGCACACTGTTCTAGCCTATTTGAAGTAAAGCATACAGAGCTAAAATAAAGATATATAAATATTTCCACCTGCAATTAGCTTAGCCATGTTGTACCAGTTTACTTTCATCTGTAATGACTGTACTGTTTGAGCTTCTATCGTGACATCCTGACATATACAAACTATTTGTCTTCCTCTTTTTAGAAATGCAAGTGTCCTTTAAAACTTAATGTTCTGTAAATTAAACCAAGGCAATTTCTGAACCTTTTGATATGGCTTCAGTAAAAACAAACAGAGCTTTTAAATAACTAAATTACACAATTAAGTGGACTACACTATTGAACCACTATGACCCACATGTTGGCACTAAACTATGCAAGTAACTGGCTAGTCTATGTAAACACAGTGAAATGGCTGTGGATAGCCATCCCTCCACAGTAGCAACAGCAACTCCCTAAGTGCTGGAGCCTATGATTAGAGCCACTCAACCTTTGGAATAATAAACTTCCAACTACCGCTCAGCCTAATCGGCTATCAAATCTTATCTTGAAAGACTGGGCCGAATTGGCTCATTGGCAGCTGACTGTCTTTTAACCTTTGAAAGCGTTGCAAAGGATCATTCAGTGCATTAATTCCTTTTTCCAACACCAATTTCATGTTTTTTTTAAACTAAGTTTCTTGAAAACACTGCTGAAATGCACTATGAAGAAAACTGACTACACCTATTTGGAGCCCTGCCACTTGATAGAACAGAGGAAGGCTACGAGCTCTCTAAGTGTACAAGGCATTAATGTCAGTATTTTGATCTGCTGCATGTCTCACGGCACACAGATTTACGTCATAGTTTGACACAATTGTATGACAATAAAGGCACTTGTCTGTGTAATACCTTTTCAGTTAATTTCCCAATCAAAAGGGTAACTGAAATTAATTGAAGAATTGTTGCATTGTTCATTTCATTCTCAGAAGATTGCTATAATATGCAGTGTAAAAGCTAAACTGACTGTGTGGTATTCATGAAATTGCACCTGAGTTGAAATTATAGTGGGTTAGGTTGGTCTAAGCTACTACAGTGGGTTAGGGTGGTCTAATATTCTGCATATTGTATTATTTCATGCCTGACAATAGACTGCCTGACATACAGAGTGCAGAAAAAGAATAATCTGGTGCCTGTAGCATATATTACACAAAATATTTTATTTCATGCTAATGCTAATTTAGCTGAAAATCTGCTTGCTACAACAATTAAATCTTTGTCAAGAAAGTGAGTTTATTAACTTGTATTTTGTGGTGTCTGAGTCTGACAGAGTCATTCAGATCCTTTTGGTGGTCAAACAATCAAAATATCTCCACCAGTCTAGCTCCAATATGTCTGTGAAATAATTTCCTGCAGCTGCACAACATCCTAATGATAATTGGGCCAGAGTAAACGGCGAGATAATCTGACCTCTGCATTTTGTTGACTTGATGCAGAAATCATTGCCCTGTTTATTTGCTCCTGTAATGTCTAACAACTGAAGAAATGTCTGCTACTTTGGCAACCTAGTGTAATCAGGGAGTATTCTGTTTGGCATGCCTCAGTGCCTATGCAGTCCTCTGGGCAGGGGAATACCAGACTGTAGCTCAGCCCAACTGGAAAACTGTCCTGTGAGATGCTCCTCAGCTGTGAAATTGTCACTCTGCAGACAATGCTTCTCAAATTATAGCCATCGAGATCAAAAGATCAAAAACTAGAGATTAGTGATCACAGTTATATTTCACGTGACTTTCCACAGCAGTTGACATTATTTTCAATGTTTTAATTTGTACGAAATGCAGTGCAGTTAAAACCTCCCACCATGAATAGTATTAATTTTATCTCCAGAATAGCAATGTGTCACAAATTAGGTCAGGTTACACTCATATCAATGCAAAGGGGGACCTTGGCTGGTACAGCTCTTGGACAGTTTTGAAGGTAGCAGCCAGTCTGGTATGGTGGAGTGTAGCTCTCTCTCTGTCTCTCTCTCTGTGGGTGGGAACACTGTGGTGTCCACAGTCTGCCAGCAGGAACACCATGGTAACCGTAGTAACCAAGGGCCGACCCCATGGCCCACGACACAGAGGGCCAGCGGCGCCTGCCGGCTTGGCCCAAAACACCATTTCAGATGTATTCCTAAGATTTGGTCGAGCAACAACATCAAAGTTGGACTTGATTGTTTTTGATTGTAGGATTATTCAATGTTGAAGACTTTTTTTTTCTGGAAAAGATATTATCATTCAACCACACGTATTAAATTGAGGCAATTGGAGCCACTTTGAATTGGGCTTTGACTTTCATCTGTAATGGTAATGATTATGAGATAGAGCTGAACAGTCTGATGAGTAGGAGGAGACCTCCTCTGAAATCACATTAAGGTTTTCATTCACTTTTCTTGTTCAAGTTCAGTCAGCTCCTTGCAACGCCTATATATATATATATATAAATATACTGTAAATTTGAATGTATTTATTTTATATAGTATTGTTTCGAAATTTAACATTTTGTTAATTCTCCATTTTGATGTTTGTGCTCGATTGGATCTTTTAAAAGGAGAGCTTGACTGGAAAAAAGAAAGAAAACAGCAAATGCCTTTTTACAATGTCAGTATGCTTCCTCAGGCCAGCATGGACATTTAAAAAAACATCTTATCATGTTGATTTAAGCAATTAAACATGAAGTTGCTCTCTCCAAGCTCTGACTGACTGTATCGTCTTAATTAGTATCCACAGAGCCTTATCCTCAAAGCCTTTTCTCTAGCCTGATAAAGAAAAGTCTTATCATGGTCATTACGTGGTTAACTGTCTGGCCATGTGAAAAAATTATGTTAAGATTTTGGAAACGTTTGTTGGAGTCCAACCTTTCATGTGTTTGGGAATAGGACTTCAGAATTGCTTTAGGCAGTGGCTGCTCCTGATTGGCTGTGTTGTAGGGGCGGTGCCAAATTGTTCATGTCATCAGACATGTATATTGTTCCCTTCAAGTAATCAATTATTGCTCAAATTAATTATCTATTTAATTAGCAGTTACCTTGCATTATGGAGAGAAGAATTTGCAGCTGTAATCTGTTTTTGCTTCAGCGTACAGCTTTGCTAATTGTTAGCTTAGCTTTGCAAAGAATTTGCGAAGTGCTCAGCCACAGAGCAATGCTTTCTTCGATTTCCGTAAGTATTTTTCCAAGTTATGAGCATATTGCTTGCCTTTGTCCTCTATAATTTGATGTTGCAGCTTGATGCAAAACGTGCTGTTTATTTTGTTCAATCTCTCTTTTTCTAGCCTTGTGGTATCGCCATGATGACAGTAACTGAATGAATTGCATGCTCTTTGGCGCCTTGTAGGCAATACGTGCAATAGAGTGCTACCCTGATTAATACACAGAGCCCAGCTGGGATGAAATCCCTAGTATTTCATTGGCAAGATATTGAAACGTAATCCCAGTGCTGGGTATTCTGTCTAGTACCCAACGTTTCTGTGAGTGTATTAAGTAACTGAAAATCTTGTTTTTAACAATATTTTATTGATATTTTATTTATAGGGAATTATATTTCTATTAACATTCACAAGTGGAGGCCACCACTGACTTCATTTTAAACTCAATTTGCCCTTAGATAAAGAGCTAATGAATTACCCCTTTACATTTACCCCTTAAGAGGACAATACATTGTTTTTACAATGCCAAAAATCAGCAACAAATTTGGAACCTTTGAAATGTGGAAATGGAATGGACACGACATAATATTTGTCAAATCCCCCAAATATTTGTCAAATCCCCCAAAATTTTGTTCTTCGCATTATACATTGTCTCACACTGTGTTTGCACAGCTTCAGAAGGCTCACAATGGCTAGATGTTCCATGTGCTTACTAATAAGCAGTGCACAGTATATGACCACAATCCTTTGCCCCCAGTCAAACATATCATGATTCTGATCTCCATGAATGTGACAAAGCATGGAGAGATGGGTGACGATCTGGACTCTGCCCATGCCAGAAGGGAGCTGTTTTGACAAGGTTTATCACACTCATCGGCAGGTAATTTATAACAACCCCTAGCTTCCAGCCCCACTATCTACCTTAACAACTCCTCTAACAAATAAGACTGAAATGCTGGTAGCTGGTTTTTTCACCTTTTGCTGAAGGCTCTGGTTATCGCTGACCCACATTGCGGGTTGTCTCTTGCAGAGATGCCCAGGCTGTGAATGTCTTGGCTGAGAATTTGTTCTATTTTATTTACCTGCATAGTGATGCAAGGATCAAGGAATTTACTCAGATATCCACAAATCACCTCATGAAATAAATATAAACTCTTCTGGCATTAATGAGATTCAGGCTTGAGGGAATTACAAAGTTTTGCAACCCTTTCACAATTGCAGTCAGTATATGTTAAAATGGATTAATCTAGCATTGCCCTACCTTTATTTTGCATGATTCAAATAAATCCAGGAGCAACTTACTTGAGTAGGTCTAAAAAGTTTACTTTGAAGTTGGGATACTCAAACCACATGAAACAATGTCAGTCTGGTCTCCGGCTTGGATGATGTTTTAGGGTAAATTAATGTTAATTATGCAAATTACACTAATTGAAAAACATTCAATAGAATGAAAAACTGTAAAGTCTGTTACATCATGAACAAAAATATAGTCCATCCAATGAAAGCAGTAGCTACATATTAGCTGTAAAGCGCTGTGTTAGCATGGAAAGAATTGCCCTTTTTTGCCCTTTCATTTTTTTAAGGACACCAAATTTGAGACAGTGGAAGAAACTGTATATGTACACAGTTCTTCCTGTGCCATCCAATTTTGCGCATAGTATAGTCAGAGTTTAAGTTTGTATCTTTATAGCTAGCTAGCAGGCATTATTAATGTGAGAAAAACACATTTTAATTCGCTTAATCTGTCAAGTTATTGAAAGAATATGAAAAATAACCTAGTGAGTGGGGATTCCTCTTTTCTCAAGACAATAGATCTTAAAGGTTCAGCGCATGTATACTGTATACAGGTTTTTTTTAACAATGTTGTTTCTGTTGCTAACCACACTTTCTTTCACAGTTCCTGCACCCTGTGGCAGTGACCGGACAACATGTTGCACATACCTGTTTGTTTTACTGTGTAAGAGTGACCTAGGCTATTGCAAACATAAGCTTAATATAGGCTGTCTATTTAAGTAGCATACCAAATTAATGCAAGACACATAGAGTTCACAAAATAGCATAGTTTTTTCATAGTCATTGCAAATATTGGCTTAGGAGGCAAAACAAACTGGAAGAAGACAACAGAATAAACAGTTTGTGTTGAGGTGTATTCAGACCTGAGTTAGATGTGCGTAAACTTACAATATTTTAAACTTTTATGATTTTTTTTCTGAGTTCTGATCTTGAACTTTAGGTAACAATAATGCTTCCAGATTTATATATAACACCAACAGTTATTAATAACAGTAGTAATTTTATGAAATTGTTTTAAATATTAAAAACATAAGCACAGTTTTTCTCACACTATTTGAAAATGTATGTGGGAAATTTTTAAAACTCCCAACTGGTTTGACTTGTAATGTAGCGAGTTTTACAGTGAAAACCTGAATGGAAATGCAAAACAATCTTGCTCACGGTCAACATTGAAAAAATGGAACTGGAGTGGAACTGGCTTCGAGTCCCAGAGTTGAATAGCTCTGGTTAACATCAATGTTGCTCACACATGCACAGATGATTAGCTATTTAAGTTAATTGTCAACACCATATTTAATAATAATACATGGTATTAGCAAGCCAACTAATATAATCGAGTAGCTAGAAAAATAACACTAGAAGGCTTTCACTATTAGCTTAGTCCCTCCTCTCTCACCACTGTGTGTATACTTCTCATTTGTCTATATGATCGCCTAACATTATCACTTATGATAATTGGACATGTTCGTGGAGTTTGTCTTCACAATAAAAGTCTCTGACTGACTTGATTGTCAATTAGCCAGCTCATTCTCCTCAGGAAGAAGAGCATTAGGAAATAGCAAGCATTTTTAAAACTACAATATATCAGAAATGTTTAAAGTTAGGCATTTGTTTGTTTTTTCACCTTGTATTTTGGCCACATACACATTTTGGGCAGAATAAGTCAGCAGCATTATTTGGATTTTAGTTGACAGAATATGAACTTTTGATTGTCATTTTCAGTACACTAGTTTCAAAAGTTACTTTAAGCATGAGGAAATGCAAGTGCTAGAAAGGCATGTGTCTAGGGTGCAGAATAAATGGAGGTGTGTAGGAGGTATGTCTACAGATATGTTTTATTCTGTCCTTGACTTAATTGATAAATAATTCCACCTGCCTTGACAGTTGAATTGATATATATCCCATACTGTGTGTATGATATATATACACATATATTTGTCCTGGTAAGGACAGGTTGCACCACGGCACAGTATCATCACGCTACGCCAACCCTGGAGGTGTGTTTTGGATCATTGTCCTGATGAAAGACAAATGATAGTCCCGCTAAGCGCAAACCAGATAGGATGGCGTTTCGCTGTAGAGTTATGTGGAAGCCCTACTGGTTTTATGTGCCTTCAATTCTAAATATATCACAGACAGTGCTGTTAGCAAAGTACCTCCACACCATCACACCTCCTCCTCCATGCTTCACAGTGGAAACCCACTGTGCATCTCATAAAGACACAGCGGCTGGAAACAAAAATCTAAAATTTTGACTCATTTAGACCAAAAGACAGCTTTCTGCTGGTCTAATGTCCATTTCTCTTGTTTCATGACCCAAGAAAGTCTCTTCTTATTGCTAGCCTCCTGTAATGGTTTCTTTGCAGCAATTCGACCATAAAGGCCAGATTCATGTACTCTTCTCTAAACAGTTGATGTTGAGATGTGTCTGGTACTTGAATTTTTGAATTCTTGAAGTATATATTTGTGCTTCAATCTGAGGTGCAGTTAAATGCCCATTTCTGAGCCTGGTAACACTAAGGAACCAATCCATTAGAGTCAGTTTTATCGTAGCGCTTGATGTTTTTTCTGACTGCAATTGAACAAACTTTCGAAGTTCTCAAACTTTTCCGTATTGACTGACATTTATGTCTTAAAGTATTGATGGACTGACATTTCTCTTTGCTTATTTGAGCAGTTCTTGTCATAATATGGACTACTACAGTACATACATAATTATGGTCTTCTGGATACCCACCCAATACTGTCACCTTCTGTATACCCAATCTAATGTACAACCCTGTTTCCAAAAAAGTTGGGTAATTTTTAGCATTACACAACTTTTCCAGTCTTTTGTTGCCTCTGTCCCAAACTTTTTGAAATGTGTTGCTGACATCAAATTCAAAATGGGCATGTAGTTTTACAAAAACAATTACATTTCTCAGTTTCAACATTTGATATGTTGTCTTTGTACTATTTTTAATTAAATATAGGGATAAATGATCATTGCATCATTACATTCTGTTTTTATTTGCATTTTATGCAGCATCTCAACTTTTTTGAAAACGTGGTTGTATGAAGAATGAAATAAATTCCCCAAATTTAATTTTAATAAGTCTCACCTTTTGAAATGCATTCCAGATGACTACCCCATGAAGCTGGTTGAGAGAATGCAAAGAGTGTGCAAAGCTGTCATCAAGCTTAAGGGTGGATACTTTTAATTTAATCTACAAATGTATGTATTTTGTTTTGATTAACATGTTCTTGGTTACTACGTGATTCCATATGTGTTTTCAGAGTATAGATGTCCTCACTATTATTACACACACAATAGAAAATATTAAAAATAAAGAAATACCCCTGAATGAGTAGGTGTGTCCTAACTTTTGACTGGTACTGTATATTGTTGGTTTTCCAAAGATGGAAGGAAACTGAAATACCAATCAACATCACATGAAGGCATATTTCTTCTCCTTTCATAATATTAAATACAGTATGAAATGCTATGCCATTGTCCAGCATTTTAATTGTATGTTGTTATAAGTATGAAGGGATTACATTTGAAGACGCAAGCCAAAATGGGTGAAATGGCAAAGAAGTGTGCCAAAATGTACAGTACCTTTCTGTTCTGTAATGTTTTAATCATACTGTGTGCCTTGCTTTTCCTGTTTCCTTCTATTGGTTGGCTGTATTTTAAATGATTTGAGCCATTAGTCTACTGGTAGTATCCGTAAGTAATAAACCGCATATTTTAAACTGCTAGTCTATTATTTGTTGCCTTCCCTACATATTCCATTACATTGGCTGATTTAAGCTACCTATAGGGCCAATTATTTCCTCTATAAATGTCATCATGAACTTACTATTGCTGTGGGTCTTGTAATAGTGAATACTTTTTAATGAAAATTGTAGTAATATTCCATACTTAAAGTATTAAAGTTTAGTTTTAGTTTTATTTAGTGTCTAGTTTATCTGTGGTTCTGATTTACCATATTCTTGTGCTTTGTATGAAATGACTCTATTTTTATATATCCATAGGCATAAGAAAGGTAGAATGCGGTGTTGGCACATAAACACTCAACCCAGTGTTGTGGTTTGAAAAACATGTTGAAAAGGCTGTTGGATCATCATCATCAATTATCAACAATTTGCTACTGTGGTCAGAGCAAATTTTTTCCATGTTCTTTATAAATTACTTATAAATGTTAACATTTGCTAGATGTCTATTACATTTCAGATCTGTTCACCACAAAGTAATGAAAATCAGTCCAAAGATGTTCATTTTTTGGATGGCAAGTTAACATGTAATATACAAAAATCAAAGAGAGAGAGAGAGAGAGAGACAACCAAGAAAACCATTGACTAATGTTTTGCCCATGTTTTAGTCAGTCAGCCTATATTGGTTAACTACATTGAGAGAGGCAATGTGTGCTCAAGCATAAAGCAAAGCATCCTACATGTGTTTACCATAAATAGAATCGAAAAATATCAAGCTGGATTTACGAAAAAATCTAGACCTGTCTTTAAAAATGGAAAAAGAACCAACCAAAAATATAACCACATGAGGTTTTGTTCATCTCTGGTGTGTTTGAAATGAAGAGTAGTTCCAAAAAGCCACCCACACTTCACCAAGCAGAGAGAAGCCAATCTGTAACCAGCACCTACTTGTGGATTATGCTACTGCCAGAAGAGGAGTCCTCCCAATGTTAAAAATTCCTATAGAATCAAAGACCCATCTATTATTCATGATAAATACGGGCAGTATGATTAGGTAACACTGCTAGTTTGGATTTACACTTCCGCTTCCACTCTTGTCCCTTCTAATTTTAAATACACACACTGCCTTCTTTAAATGTCCTCGACAATTTCAACAGAGGTTTTACTGTAAAGTGACAGGTATCTGAATGAGATGCCGATGAGGTTGTATTAGAACAGATCTTTATATGACACCATGTTCCCCAGTAACTGGCTCATGATGAGATGAACATGATCAGAGGGCAAGTGTGCATTTGTGTGTGAGTGTGTGTGTGTGTGTGTGTGTCGACGTGTGCGTGTGAGTCTGTGTTCATGCGTGTGTACATCCTGTATGGCTCATCGGTTCCCGAGGTAAAAAAGTGACGTCATGAACTCTTGACCTCTGCACAGTACTGCCAGTGTATAGAACAGCATGGTGGCCCTGCTGCACCGGCTTTGATCACAATAAAATAATCGCCTCGACGACGCTCCCCCTGGTATGCAAACATTCCCATGCTATCAGTGCGAAGATCAGGCCAATAGTCAAAAGGATTTCTATTCAGCAGGTTCACAGCCAAAACAGTTTGTAAAATACTTCAGTGTGAGGGTGAAACCTACTAACCCCTCATTATCCTGCCAGAACATTGTGATTGATGACACACAGAGCATTTCATGGAGACCATTGTTGCAGATATAAATACTGTATCTTGTTTGATTCGGTGCTTTGTTATTATCTCCCCATATCCATATTCCAATTCCTAGTTCTATGCCTGCGATTATTGTATTAGTGAGGAGTGATTTTTTTTGTATTGTCTTTCATGAAAATTAAGTTTGGCCATCCAGGGAACAGGTTAGCTGAGGGAACAGGGAAACACTCAATGGGACCTGTTTGCAGTTGCAGTTGCAGTTCAGAGAAGGATATTCTTTACTATTTTTACATGATATTCCCTTCCAGAAAAGTCCCTAAGCTGCAGTAAGTCATCCCACTGTTTCGAGCAGAGGATTTATGGGCTGTGCTGACCACTCAAATAATGCAGCCCAGAACATGTTGCTCATTTGGACTGTGCTGAGACAAAATTAATTACATCACCATTTTATTCAAGTGGGTAGACAAAACTACCACTTCAGTCGGAAATCATTAACCATATTATGACACATTTGGTGATTGTTTTTACATTTTTGGAAACTGTGGAAAACCATCTTTCTACAATTATTATCTGATATATCTCTGCATCTATTGTTTGGTTTCCTTAATACATCACTCCATTTGCCTCGTTTGCACATCTTGAATGCCATTTTGAAATAGCCATTTGTACCCAAACAACTATTATCCCATTTGTAACATACACTATACCTAATACTTGTAAAATTTCTGCCCTCCACTATTTGCCTGTTGCACATTTACTATTGCCATTTGTACTGCATTTGCCTTCATTGCACATCTTGACATTCCACTGGTAATATACATACATACATACTTAATACTTGTAGAAAATTGCACATATTCTGCCCTCCTCTACTTGCACTTCTGGTTAGATGCTAACTGCATTTCGTTGTCCTGTACTTGTACTGTTCACTGACAATAAAGTTGAATCTAATCCAATCTAATATTCCAGTAAGGTAAGGATTCCCAGGCTTTTATATATTTGCATATAAAAGCCTTTTATATATAAGCCTTGCAGACCTTTGGCATTCTAGATGTCAATTTGTTGAGGTAGTCTGAAGAGATTTCACCCCACGCTTCCTGAAGCACCTCCCACAAGCTGGATTGGCATGATGGGCACTTCTTATGCACCATACGGTCAAGCTGCTCCCACACAAGCTCAATAAGGTTGAGATCTGATGACTGTGGTGGCCTCTCCGTTATTGACAACATACCAGCTGCTTCTTCCCTAAATAGTTCTTGCAAAATTTGGAGCGGTGCTTTGGATCATTGTCCTGCTGTAGGAGGAAATTGGCTCCAATCAAGCTCTATCCACAGGGTATGGCATGGTGTTGTAAAATGGAGTGATAGTCTTCCTTCTTCAAAATCCCTTTTACCCTGTACCAATCTTTCACTTTTCCACCACCAAAGCATCCTCAGACCATCACATTGCCTCCATCATGCTTGCGTCTCACAAATGTTCTTCTTCAAGATCCGAACACCTGAGATTTGTCTGTCCATTACACTTTTTTCCAATCTTCCTCAGTTCAATGTCTGTGTTCTTTTGCCCATCTTGATCTTTTCTTTTTATTGGCCAGTCTGAGATATGGCTTATTCTTTGCAACTCTGTCTAGAAGGCCAGCATCCCAGAGTCGCCTCTACACTGTTGACAGTGAGACTCTCAGCTGAGGACCTATGAGGCATCTGTTTCTCAAACTAGACACTCTAATGTATTTGTCCTCTTGCTCAGTTGTGCACCGGGCCCTTGCACTCTTTCTATTCTGGTTAGAACCAGTTCTGTGAAGTGAGTAGAACACAGCGTTGTTTCTGGGCTATTTCTCGCATGGAATAGCCTTCCTTTCTCAGAACAAGAATAGACTGTCAAGTTTCAGAAGGAAGTTAATTGTTTCTGGCCATTTTGAGCCTCTAATCAAACCCACAATTGCTGATGCTCCAGATACTCAACTAGTCTAAAGAAGGCCAGTTTTATTGCTTCTTTAAGCAGCACAACAGTTTTCAGCTGTGTGAACATAATTGCAAAAGGATTTTCTAATGATCAATTGACCTTTCAAAATTATAAACTTGGATTTGCAAACACTACATACAATTGGAACACAGGAGTGATGGTTGCTGATAATGGGCCTCTCTATGCCTGTGTAGATATTCCATTGAAAATAAGCCATTTTCAACTACAATAGTCATTTAAACAATTAGCAATGTATACACTGTATTTCTGGTCAATTTGATGTTATTTTAATGGAGAAAAAAATGCTTTTCTTTCAAAAACAAAGACATTTCTAAGTGACCGCAAACTTTTGCATGGTACAGTAATGTACAGCTCCGGTCAGGTCTTCCAGTCAATGTCTTCCAGTCAGGTTGTGCTGCAGTTCACAGTTGAAATAAGTCCTCATAGCGTCCTCATAACGTCCTCATAACGTCATAAACCATCTTGAAAATCTGTCAGTAGGGACAACAGTGAGTGTAATTACCATAATGTTGTCTCGTGGCCTGATAGAGTATGGTGGATGAAGATGGTAGACAATTTGAAGGCTTAGAAATAATTTTGAGCCTTGCCTATTAAATCCCAGTGCTAGGTTGTAATTCTTTGTTTTTAGCCGTTCCCAAAACCTAGTCCTTAATAACTCTGAATAGACTTAACTATTGTTTGGTTTCTATGTTATTTTCACTGCCTCAGCCTGAGCTGTGCTGATGCTTGTTGCATCTCTAGGATATTAATTTCCTATCTGACACAATTCATTATACTCAGTATTCACTCTGGACAGATTTTACACATACACGCACACACAAACACAATTTGATATATAAATACATTACAACAGGTGACATACTAGCACAAACACTCACACTCCTACATACTGTATTTGCACACATAACACTAAGCACACTAACAACTGACGAGGAAGGATGCATAGCTCTT
This sequence comes from Esox masquinongy, assembly GCA_016801175.1. Classification (NCBI taxonomy): domain Eukaryota; kingdom Metazoa; phylum Chordata; class Actinopteri; order Esociformes; family Esocidae; genus Esox; species Esox masquinongy. The sequence goes on along the minus strand of JACXGI010000205.1, from coordinate 16,628 downwards.
TGTAGCTGGAGAAAAAAGAAACATTATCAATCAAGGTCTGTCTGTTGAGGCCTGAGATTTCTGCCCCAGCGGGGTCTCTTTCCCCCCAGTTCACAGCTTTAACAAGTCTGATTTGACTGACCTGTGGAAACAGTTTAATGACCAGTTCTGGACTGCGTTTCAGCACCGCATGGGTAGGTGGGTGGTCCTGCCCAGTCAACGGAGGCCGGTGGAGGCTCGTATTATGATGTACATACAGTGTGCAATGTGTTCTGTAAATTGACGTTAAAATGGAACAACAAACATTTTCCTGCTCACCCTCTCACTGAACTGCCCTCATGAGGTCATGTAGCATATTTACCCAATGTCTGATGGGTCAAAATTGCAGGTCCTTACAGTGGGAGGTTAGTCAGATGATTTCCCTGGACGCCCCCTTTTGCACTTCCATATTTGGATTTCAAAGACAATGTTTGACATCACATCTGCATACTTTTTTGATAATGTGAAAAGTCTATTTTTAATAACTACTTAGCTTGGTTCCATTATGACATTGTTTACTCCTTAAGACTGTTGTGCTTTTATTGTTGTTGTTTTTACTGTTTTACTACCCTGGATGTCTTTCAACAAAGTTTCTTTCAACTTTTTCCTGTCTAACTGCCACACATACTGTAATATCAGTGGTGGGTTTTTCTTCTTTTTTGTCAACCTGCGGGATGTCTTCTGAAGATACTATGACTGGTTTTCACTGGTTGAGACTTAATAAACATCACAGAGTTTTATGAGATGCCCGGCGCCACATCTTTTGAGTCAACTCCGCTACTTAAAATAATTTACTTGGAACCTGATGTCCAAGTATCATTTTCACTTGTTTCATCTGCAATTAATCAGACATCATGTTCATTGTGAGCTTGTTAGGTATGCCCCGGCCCCCTACTTCTCCGGTCTGATTTATATTGTGTACAGAGCTGACTCCAGGTTAACAGAGTCCTCGAGCTTTAACATTTTTAATTTCCTAATGTTCCTAAATAAGTATCAAGACAAACTGTTGAAATAGAAAAAAAATATTAAGCTAGTATACTTTAATGACCATTTCTATCACAATACTAACCGAATGAAAAGCATTTGCCTTGAATTGTATTGCAATAATTTCACATTGTATTGTTTTGTGTAAAGTTACAGTAATCCTAAAAAAAGCTCCAGGAAAATTTGACCGGACAGCATCTCAACCAAAGTCATCTTAATTTATTTGTACTTCACTAATGGGAAAACATATTTCCCTAATTGTGGTAAATACTAAGTTGCTATTTCATGTGGAATCATTCTGTTTGATGCCTGCACTGATAAGCCACTTTTGAAGTTGTGCTGTACAGTATATGTTATAAATTGTTTCTTTTAGCTCATTCAAGTAGAAAAATCACCCCTGCTTCACCACTGGGAATAGGGAGCAGCGGGCACTTCAGAACTTGGCTCCTGAGCCAAGACTCTCCAAACATATTTTCCTGGTGCCTAAAATTAGCCCCATAATGAGATAGAGGCTTCCTTTTCACTGAACTAATCCTCTGTCCCTTTGGGAATACATTATGTGGGCTAACACTAAAGATTAACAGAAATACCTCAGAGTGACACATGCTAGCCAAGAGGCATGGAATTTAAAGATATTTAAGATTCAGATGAGGTAAATTAAACTGGAACTGCAGTTTATCTCCATACATTTGCTTTAATCGATGAACGGAACATATTAAAGTATATCATCAATGTATCTAATTTATGACTTATTTAAATCTTATTTCAACAAAGCAGACAAAGAACAGGATTGAACAAAGTGGATGTGAATACAGGTTAACACCTCTTAATACTGTGGGTGAGCTGAATCACAGGTTTCTATTCAGAGGTTCCAGACAGAGGCCAGTTAAGACCAATTAAGGCCACTTAACACTCTCTCCAACCACCTTTTTCCAGTGTACACCTTCATTAAAGGCTTTATGTGGAGTCCAGGATGGCTGAAGAGAACTAAAGGGACATGGTCAAGTAGATTCCACTTGATTATTAAGCCTATAGGTCACATTTAATTGCACTTGCATTAATCTGTTATATGTCAACTAATGAGTTCTGCTGTAGATTTAACTGTAGGTGAGGAATTTTTATTACCCTCAGCAATCTTTTGATCAGGTAGTAATACTATTCAGTGACAAGCAGTCTGAGAATCTTTACGGTGTACTGTATAGTGTTTGATTACAGATAGGTTTGAATTTCTCCTCTCATTAGGACATCACCACAAAGAAAGTGTCATTAGCTACATCAGACTAAGGGCTGGGGGGATTCATCTGAGGTCTAAAAACAGCCAAAAAAACCCCAGTCTTGACAAAAAAAAAAAAAAAAAACAGCCTTGACATTGTGAAATATTCACAGTTTAGACTGTTGAACAACAATAAATTATAGATAGGGAAGTTGAATTAAGCATTAAGACTGGAGTGGGTGTGATATATGGCCAATATAACTGACAGGTCTGCTCTTACACACAATGCAGGGCATAAATTCTGGACACCACCCTAAGCTATGGTATGCTTGCCATATACGATAGGTCTGTTCATGTCTGCTCTATATTCTCTTATTTACAGGGCAACCAAAAATGGTTTGAACGTCGAAAGGAGAAAAGTTATCGTATACTAGACCAGAGACTGCAGTTTAAAATTAGTCAGCTGGCTAAAACAGGCACTTTTACTGAAATGTTGATTACTGCGCAGGTTATTTAAACAATTTCAATAACAATACAGACAAGCAGTGAGCACATGCAGAGCAACACAGGACAAGCAACATATAGCATGTAGACAGAGCATTAGCACAACGATCAACACATAGCATGCAGACAGAGCAATAGCACAACGATCAACACGTAGCATGCAGACAGAGCAATAGCACAACGATCAACACGTAGCATGCAGCCAGAGCAATAGCACAACGATCAACACGTAGCATGCAGACAGAGCAATAGCACAACGATCAACACGTAGCATGCAGCCAGAGCAATAGCACAACGATCAACACGTAGCATGCAGACAGAGCAATAGCACAACAAGCAACAAAATACATAAAAACAACAAAGTGTTTACACAACTCTCAAGCTGCTGACAACATGGAAGGCAACAATTGTTGTAATTATGTTGGTTACCTGTTCTTGGTATATTTCCATGGTATACTGGAAATAAACATACATTTTTTAAAAAAATTTATTATTGTTTTACTATCAACAAGGAATGCAACAAGAAATAATGTGTAATGTTTTATCTCTAATTGTTCAGCATGATCAGCTGAAGCGCAGTATGACCATGGATAATCTGTTTACCCAGACACTGCAATTTACCCCTAAAGACCAAGCATCTGCCAGTAAACCCTAGAATTCCTCCTGCCCAACGACTCCAGAAAGCCTCAGAACCATACGTGTTCTGAAAACAAACATGACAACCTGCACAGGAGTCTGGGTCCAGACCCAGACAACCATGCTCCTGACAGCTGCTTCCTTTTCTGTAACCACACACAGCTGCGTCTTCCAAGAGAGTGCACCTTGGTGTTGTAGATATGTCCAGGGGTCAAGGGGAAGAAAAATAATGCAGTTTTAATAGTGACCGACAACGGACCACCAAGGTTTCCACTTGAAGGGATCACAGATGTACTACAAGTTACAGAACAGGAGGATGCTGGGAAGGATCCTTAATTAAACCTGTCATCTAGGAGGAACTTATCTGATACATCCTGCAGTTTTTCAAAATCACCTTGAGAAAAGTTGGCCCTCTTATGTAACTAATATCCTATAACTTCTTATCATGTGTGTAACAAATTTGCCTGTAAATATTCTCCCTGTGAGGAGGAATAGAGTCACACAAGTTCTTATCCATGATTTGTAGCCCAATGCATTTATTTCATGCATCCCATGTCAGGGATTTCATGTCATAGACAGCATCGTGCTCAGGAGAATTGAAGATAAATGAGCTAGCTTGTAGTTCCTGGGAAACAGTCTGGATATTTGGCTGCGGTTCCTCTGTAAATATTGGTTTAGTTTGTTTGAATATCCCGAATAAATATTTTACATATTGAGTATATTAGCATACTTGTCTGACCTGGATATTGTTTAATAGCATGTGAACAAGTCTTTACTCTCCTTGCATGGTTTATTGCGAAGGATCACCCTTACCAATGCAAGTGGAAAGCTGATTACTATTAACTATTGTTTGTGTCCCTTGAATGCTCCCTTGGCATTAACAATCAGATATCTAATTGTTCCTCAGATGTAACTTTCATTGAGGACATGGCTTTAGGTTTTTACATATTTTTTTTACCTTCACCAAAAGATCCTTTTGTTTGTCTTTTTGGCAGGTACCTATTTATGTTGTATGAACATCTTATTAGACTAGTGTATCTTGGCTCACAGTGACAATGGCATTGTGGATACCATCTGAGGATGATTGACTAAAGGAAGTACCTTGATACAGACGCCCTCAACATTTATGTTGGATATACAAACCATATTTGTAAGCCCCAGGCCGAGTTCAAAAGAAGACAGGCATGAATAACAAGAAGGCATATGTCTTTCTCTCCTTACAGATGTTTGTGGTAAGATTATAACAGTCGTCAGGCCATAACATAGTGTCAGACTTTGTAACAGGAGGCAGATTGTTACAGCTCAAAAATTGTTCCCATGGGAGCCCTCATATGCAAGCTAAGCTGTTACTTTACCCAATTACACTTTAATATATTACGGTTTCCTAAATTCCAATGTCCAGGATTACAGAAACTCTTTACATGTCTATATTGACGACCTCACAGTTTGGTCAGGTGTTGACTACCCAGAATCCTACAAGCAAGTCCAGCAAACTACAAAAAAGTGTCCTTGATAGCAGGCTGGAAATGCCTCCATGGGTCAAGGGTATTTATCCTGGACATCTGTTCTGGGTTAAAGGGCCACAGAGGGTTCTAGTACATATGGAAGTCTCTTTTCACAGTGGAAGGGTCTTTCCTTCATGACTGCGTATGTCCAGGTTATGGGTGTGTCCAGCGCTGACCCACTCACCACCTACTACCCTGCCCTTTACGCCAGCTTGCCATGTCAGATAACAGTGGGATGCTATGGGATCATTGGCTTGGGGGCCATTTCACACACTGCTGAGGGTCTTCTCCAGCCAGCCAGCTTATACACCATTCAGATAATAATGGAAGACAGGCTGGGTGCACGTGTTGCAGACAAATGAATAAGACATTTTGCTAGAGGCTTACACAGTAGGCTTGGGAAATGCCCTGACTCCATTAATGTCACTGAGACTTCAAGAAAAATGTTGTGTCGTTGTTATGTAAATTGATATTTACATTCCCGTGAATAGTCTAACTGGTTCAAATCTCTGTGGCTATTAGTTTGACCTCCGCCCACTACTGGAATCATGATAAATTTTTTTCTACAATTAGAAGTGGAAAACATTTCGTTATTCAAAGTGCTAAATAGGGGCTGTATGTTTTTTCAGGGGTAATTAGCAACACTAAACTGCCTCTGTTGGCTTCTGTGATGGTACCCCGCTGATTTTGAACTTGTGACCTTCATCCCATGGGGAGATGTTCAGACTAAGATAGAGGGCAGCAGAGAGATTCAGCCATGCCTGTGGATCCTGTGTGGTCTTCAGAAATGTGATGTGTAGTCCAATACACACATTCAGGCCTTGGCCAAGACTTACCCTGATTCATACTAGTCTACATCTGTTAGAATACCCAGTAGTATCATACCCAACCTCTGCAGTTAGAATCCAGAAAATACTCTCAGGGGTGCTTAGCAGAAACCCAGGAAGTACAATTGAAAGTGATGTCCATATGTAGTAATGCTGTATGATGAAGATGCCACTTATTTTGAAAGGGAAGATTACATTTTTAATGGATGTGTATTTAAGAACAGACAAGGCATAAAAAACAGGAAAACTTTTCTTTCTCAATTTCATGGATGACGTTAGTAAACTTCTTGCAAAATATTGTGATAGTTCCAGAGCAGTTTAATGCTGACTCTGCTTCCCTCCATAACAGTTTGTGTAGGAAATGTTTGCAGAATAGTCTTTTTTGGCCCCAAGTTGACTATTAATACTAGTAACAGTGAAATATGTTTGCAGAAGTAGCAAAACATGAAGACCTGCAAACTCCCAAGATAAAGATAGGATCAATCTTAACAGCATTTATTACAATGGCTATATGCAGACCTTATATATGTATAGAAATTATATATTTCACATTATTTGGTTGTTTTTATATGCCAACATTAATGTACGCATAATATAAAGTGTTAATATTTCTGAATGTCAACATTTCCCAGCCACCAAAAGGTCAAAAGATTTTGTCAAGTGGAGAATAACATGGCTTTATAGTGTAAGTAAGGGGTCCTTACTTACACTGTAAATTGAAATCATATAGTAATTAATATTTATCCCCACAATATTTTTTAATTAATAGAATATTTCTCACATTGACTGCACAACATGGTTTACATTTGGCAAGGCAGTGGAAATATTTCTATTGTGAAAGCAGATACAGTAGGCTTTAATGCACATTTCTATTCTTCTGTGAAAAAACTTAATGAGAGTCACATCTGCGGCAGCAAGTTCTCACAGCAGGGACAAGAGGCGCAAGCTGCAATAAGGAAATGTTACTCATCATTTCATAAAAGCAGATCATACCCAGGCTCTTAGCAGATATTTATGCTTTATGAAAAACAGTCTCCAAGTTCTACCAGCAGAGTAGGTTTTTGGGGTGTCCATTACCAGCTTTGAATGAAGGCAGCTGAAATGGATTAGGCTAAATGTCCTTGGAAAAAATGGCCCACCACAAGACTAAAGGAAAAAATATATGGAGCTATACAGGCTGCTTAGTGTGTTCCTGAGGAAATGTACTCACTTCTTGGTCATCTCCTTTAGCATGCAATACCATATACCATATACCATTCTCATTTCCCATGATAGCATTAGTCAGTGGCGTCGTTAGGACCCGGATCTTTTATGAATAGCCCTGGATCTCAAAATGACCAAAAAATAATTAAAAAAAATAGCCCCTGATCTATTCACCTATAATTCCGATCAAACATTATGATAATGTTTGCGTATAGGCTGCAAGCATGCGCTTCGAAATTTTCTTCTAGCACGTACATTCAGAACCCAGTACTTTCTGTCCCGGATGTAGCCTTGCCTGTCCTCATGCAGGATTTGGCAAACATAAAATACATAAAAACATGTAGAAATTGACAGGAATTTTCCAACATTTTGCTGTTGCTTGTGTTAAATCTTAGTATAGTAGTATAAAACCTGATGTCAGGTAAAGAGATAAACGTGGACAAGCCCTGTCTGTCTGTATTTATCTCTGAAGGGCAGCTGTTAGAAGCCAACACTTTCCATTAGAGTGAGGCCAGCTGAAGGGATCAGTGCTTGGGAATAGACACACTATTGTGCTTCCTGCTGGAGACAGATGTCAAAGTCAGCGCTAAGGTAAAAACTGCATCGTCACAACAAAGAGGGAGGGATCGCAGTTTTATACCAAACCAGGGTGGGGTCCAGAGAGGATGTGTTGGACTGGATAATGTCATGTAGTGCATGTACATGCACACAAACAGTGCCCATGTCAAAATGATAAAGAACCGTTGGGGCGGGGGAGAGAAAATCAAGTCAGAGGTGTGGATGTAATCGCGGGACATCAAAAATAATACAATGTGCGTATTCCACAAAAGTTACTGCCAATCCTTTGTCGCCTAGTATTAGTAAACAAGAAACCAGGCAAGCCTAGTTCAGCCAGCCCGCAATAGGAAATGTAGCTACCTCGAGATTCGAACCCAGGTCGCCCATGTGAAAGGCTGTATCATTAACCACCACACCACAGAGCTGTACATTTGCCATGTGTCAGGATAGCCTCTTGTCTCTATCCTGAACAAATCCTCTTTTGCCACTGGCCGTTTTAATAGTTAATTGGCCATTTGTGAATGACATTGATACAATTAAACTGATTAACGTTTCTTACTAAGTTTACCTCCCCCACAAATAGAGGCTATTTATTGCGTTTGCCACTGGCCGTTTCAACAGCGTATTAGCCAGTAAAGCGTTACCGGTATCGACTAACTTACTGGAATAGTCATAAGAATTGAGCAATTGCTAGCGAGTCTGCCAAAGCTATTTCATTTTATGGCATAAGAACATATTTTTTCCTTTCATGGCAAAACAACATACTTTTTTCTTTCATTCGTGAATGACATTTATACAATAACTACCAATAAAGGCGAGGATAACTAACTTTTTCATCAAGTGAAAAACGAGAGAATTGTGGAATGTACCAAAAATAATTAATAAATGTCGTTGCTCGCAATAGATTCGAACTTAGGTCTTCCACATGAGAAGCATTATCTTTAACCACTACACCACGGCATTACACGTTCCAGCAGTCGCTAGACTCCATTGAGGATTGTGTTAAACTGACTAACGTTTCTTATTAAGTTTACCTCCACCACAAATAGCGTCTATGAACTGTATTGCTTTTGCCACTGGCCGTTTTAACAGCTTATTAGCCAGTAATAGGCTTACTAGTATCTACTAACTTCCTAGCAATAATCATAAGAATTGAGCAATTGCTAACGAGACTGAAGATGAACTATTCCATGCCAGAAAAAGTCGCAATATAACCGTGTACAGTTTTAGCCAGCGTAGTTTACGGAATAATTCACAATGTGCACTTCCCTTCTCCTGCAAGGAGATACAAACTCGGGAACTATAACTCACAACTCCGCTTCTCTAACCACTACGCTACTTAACAAGGGGTAGACAGTCAGTCAGTCACTCAGTCAGTCAATCACTCAGTAAGAGACATTCGCTCTTCAGCCGGCTTCGCTTACGCGGTCCGGCAAAAACGACTTTCACCAAAACCTGTGTATGGTGCAATAACATTCCTGCATGGCCTGTCATAGTCAGCACATTTGGAATTCTCCCAGTTGAAGATCTTCGTGGGACACAGTCGTTGTGCCCTGGTTTAGCCAAACCCCGTACTTTAAGCAGCATACCCAAGGCCTTTTCAGTGAAGTCTTGGGAAAGCAGAGACTCCATTGGGGCTTTTTATTTGCTGCAGAAAAGTTTCATGGCAAGTGTAACCTTAGCAACGGAGAATCTGTATCATGGTTGTCATAAGTATTTACAGTATTAAGTTGTTTGCTTTGTCCTCGTTAAATATTTATGCTGTTTCATGCAATATGCATGGCATCCACTAAAAATAAAATATTCAACATACAGACGATTCACTTATACGCTTAGAAATCCATATAACGAGTCATGTCATTTGTCTCAACTGATCCCGTAGAGCTGTCTTTATTGCAAGTTCATCAGCAGTAATTTGAGTAATCTGATCCATTAAGACAGTGGAAAATAAATGACATAAGAACATACTGGCATGTTAAAATGTATTTATTTATTTTAATTTATTTATTTTAATTAAATTTCAGATTAATATGTTATTAGATTTGATTGGATTCAACTTTATTGTCATTGACCAGTACAAGTAGAGTACAACGAAATGCAGTTTGCATTTAACCAGAAGTGCAAACAGAGGAGTGCAGAAAAATGTACAAATGTAAGTATATGTATATACAAGTGGAATGTATAGGTATGCTATTAATGCAAATGCATTACATATGGCAATTATAAATGTACAGTGGAAAAGTCACACATTTACAGAAAATGTACAGGTATTAAGTATAACGTATTTACGAGTGAGATAAATAGTTGTGGCAATTCTCAATGGCATTCTTAATTTAAAAACGAGGCAAATTGAAGGAAGGTAGCATGTGCAACTGAAATGCAGGGATAGCAGCAACGAGGTTCCAGAGGTAGACGTGTATGTAACAATTGAAAATGCAAGTACAGTGGCAGTTCTAAATGTGCAATGTGCAAGTTTAAGTTTAAGGTGCACGTCGGCATGTGCAAATGAAATGCAGGAATAGTAGCAATGACACGTAAACGGAAAAATCTTATCAGACTTGTAAGGCAGTGACAGAGTCCAGTAGTACAAGGGTAGTGATGGGTCACAGAGTTCAGCAGGGTTACAGCAGATGGAAAGAAACTGTTCCTGAACCTGCTGATGCGAGTACGGAGAGACCTGTACCGCCTGCCTGATGGGAGGAGAGCAAACAGTTTGTGGCATGGGTGTGAAGTGTCCCTGGTGATGCCGCGCACCCTGTGCAGACACCGCTTGTGCTGGAGGTCTACAATGGCTGGGAGCTGTGTACCGTGATGTGCTGGGCGGTTTTCATCACCCGTTGGGCCTTCCAGTTGGCTACGGAGCAACCACTAAACCACACTGTGGTGCAGTTAGTCAGGATGCTCTCGATTGTGCAGCGGTAGAAGTTCACAAGGATCTTGGAAGACAGACGGGCTTTCTTCAGCCTCCTCAAGAAGTACAGGCGCTACCGCGCCTTTTTGACCAGGGCTGAGGCGTTGAGGGACCAGGAGAGGTCCGCGGAGATGTGGACACCCAGAAATTTGAAGCTGGACACACGTTCCACCTCAGTGTCATCGATGAGAACTGGGGCATGACTGCAGCCTTTAGACTTCCTGTAATCCACAATGAGCTCTTTGGTTTTCTTTGCATTAGCACTCGTCTGGTTTGCTGCACAGACGTCTATACAATAATTGCAGTTGGGTTAAAACAATTCATTTGATTCAGAAAGCTGGGTTCTTTGTTGCTGTTATGGAATTTATACTGAATTAGTGGAATGCTGAATCTGATCACATTATTAACCTTATTTTGGGAGGCGCTAAATGTTTCCTATGTTTATTGGTAACAGGATTTCCACCACTCTCAGCGATTGTGATGTTTCACAACCTGCCCGCTGTGGAGAAGTGTTAAGCTGCTAATCCTTGGAATCTGAAGGTAAATAAAGAGGCTCTAGAATATCAAGAGGGACACTCACAATATTTGGTTAAGGGTTTCAGGAGGGAAGCTTTCAGAGATATCTCACCTTAGAACAGAGGCTGGCTTTGTGCTGCTGGACAGGTCAGAGTATCACTTTTCACTAGAGGATGAGAATAGTAGGATCCACAGTCACTGAGCAATGATAGTATCTTCAATGTTTACATAGGGCTATCTCTGATCCTGTCACAATTAATTTGAATTATCCTGCCCTGAATGTCACTCAGGCATTTGTGTCAGAATGTACTGGAATGATACTGCAATTGCTCAAGTAACACATGTAGTAACATTTTTCTTTATAGTATTTCAGTAATATACACAGATTTGCCTTTCAGTGACTCTCTGATGGTTGGTATTATCTTAGGTTTTTGGTGGGCACCTCAGCTGAACCCAAGTCCAGCAGTGCGAGTCTGTCTGATGATCAGATCAGAGCCATATCTCAACAGGGTAGAGTGGGATATCATTTTACTCAGGCTGCACTGGGCAGGTCAGCACCTGTTATGCCAGGTAAACAGAGGTAAAGCTGCTCCCACAGAGGTGTCTGCTCTTCCACTTTATCTCATCTTCACTGAGATAGGAGCAATCATATACGGTTAGTTGAGAAACTCTATACTGATCACCGATTAACAGAGATAGGACTGAAAATTAAAGAAATAGCTGAAAGCCAAAGTTGGACCAAATCCTTATTTTCTAATACCATTGACTATTTTTCAAATATAAGATTTGCTTTTATATTTATTCTTTAAATAATTTCTGCAAATCCAGTTGAAGTGAGCGCAGTTGCTAGGCGTTCTTATTTATTGGTAGAACAGCCCTCCTCCTGTGATCATTTTAATTTTATAGAGATTGTACAGTGCTGGAAACTAGCGAGGGGGAAGTGAAGGGGTAGTAGGCTGGATTTGAACCCATACATGCTGGCAAACACATGCGCCAGGGCCAGTAGCCCCAGACCTCCCGAAGACAGGGAACCAAGAACCATGTTGTTAATTCAAACAGAAACGCCCTGAAGTCTCTTGAAATATCTGATCACTATAGTGACAACAACGACAGGGGTTACGCTAGAGAAAGAGGCGTGTGCGTGTATCACCAGTCGTTTGTCTTCATTTATAACATTAATTGTGACAAAGACATTAGTAGGCTAAGCCCACAGCTCTACCGCAAAATATGTTACAGCAAAGAGACGGAAGCTTGTCAGAGAGAGACTTGAGTAATTGCAGTGCCGATCTCCCTCAGGGCAGGGAAGAAGGCATCCACAATCACTTTGAAATGACTTGATTGGCTATCCTACAGACACAGCCATCAGCAGAATATGGCAACCCTCACAAGCCTATGGGGGCCTTTCACACGAGCAGCACAGCCCTGATCTTTTAACTGAAAGGTCCCAAGAACATGTAGTGGAAAAAAGATCAGTCATATTCCTTTAAAAAAAAGCCCAGAACCAATACATTTTCTGCTGAAACAGCCAGACATTTCTGTTACCGGTTATCAGAAAAGCACGAGCATTAGAGTCTTTAACTAAGCCTCAACAGCTATTAAACTTAATTTACACTATCAGCGTTTTATTTTGTAAATGATATACAGTCTCTGGCCCCTGCAGACGATAAGGGTCTCCCTGGAGGTGGGGAAAATGGCTCAATTTAGGCCTTTCAAACACACTCAGAGGGAGCTGTGCTTGTGCCAGGAGTCGCCAGCCTCACGATCCCACCTTTTATAAAGGCAATCGCTCGCACAGCACTATCTCCACCTCACATCAGAACACAGAAACAAAGAGCTGCTGAAACAGCCCAACAGGCAGCATTCACATCTAGGGTGAGGAGGTGTTGAGGTGGGGGAGGGTTTAAGTTCAGAGATTTTAGGTTTGGGTTGGGCAAGAATGCTTAGGTGGTGCCAAGTTTTATTTTCAGTGTATAGGTCCATTACAAGAGCAATCACAGAGTGTGTGGCATTATGGAAGATATCCACATGATTAAGATGGAATTCCTAGATTGTTTTTAAGACCTGAACCCTACCCTCCCGGACTTGATTGCTATCAGTAAGCACTACTGTGGCACACAACTAAGTTCAGTCAAGAGAAAAAATATTTTCTTCTCTTAAAAAGACAATTTAATATTTTAAGGTTGAAGCAAAACACTGAAAAATGATCAAATTATAATAATGCCAATTTTGGAAGAACTGGTCAGAGAAAAATGCATTTATTTCATCCTTTTTGGGTGGGATGATACTTTTTATGGAGTTAGATCTCTGCCAAAAGGTTAAGCGTACGTATTGTTGGGATCGTAATAAAATATATTTGTAAATTGGTATGACCGTAACAAAGGTCAGGCGTAAAACATGAAACGTAAGCGTGAAATTAAATCTGTGAACGTACAAACACCCTTTTACAACTTTTCACACGTTAATTTCTTACTTTACGTCTCAATTTATTTGTTTACAAATCATTTTTCTATGTACAAACTTTTGTCAGTAATCTGGCATCTAGAAAGATATTTAGGTCAAGATATTCTTCAAGATATTCTATTACAGTCTGGGATGTGCTATTTAATAGCTGTCCACTCTATTTATGATGGCTGTATGTGGCCTGGAACGTCTGTAGTTATTGCTTAACATTTAGTTTTAGTTATTCTGTATTTTAACAAATTCTCATTTTACAGCAACAACCCAGAGGGAAAAATCGAAGACCCATAAAGCAACGCTGTTTGAGTATTTAGGATCACAACAAGTGTGTAAGCCTACACAATAATACAATTTCTTTAAGTTTACGTGATTTTTATTACACATGAATCTTATGCACAAACAAAGAGCAGTTACACACATGAAAATCAGCATTCACTATGCATGCATGAAGAAAGAAGAGACTTTTAAACTGAAATCTTGCAGGATGCCTTTTTCCAGTTTCCCTGATTTCCTGTTGTTCACACTGCCTTTGCTTGTTATATTAGCACTCATCCCGGAAAGTTTCGGTTACATTTTTTGGGAGGATGGGATGAAACTGCCAAAACTCCAGATCGTGATGCTTTATTTTAGAATTGTAAAACTAGATTCGTACAAGCAAAAAATATTAGTCCGTCTTCGTAACAGGGTGTTTGTACGTTCACAGATTTAAATTCACGCTTACGTTTCATGTTTTATGTATTACTTTTTTTTACGGTCACACCAATTTACGTATGGATTTTCTTACAATTCCAACAATACGTACGCTTAACCTTTTGGCAGATATCTAACTCCATAACTTTTGGCCAACTACATGATGTCAAAAGGCTGATTTGATTATAATAGACAGATGACTATTCAGCTGGGTAACAAACATGGACTATAAACAACCCTATCAAGCAATCAGGTCTGTGTACTGATATTTTTTTAATTGGTTGGTTTAATTGGATATTTTTTATTCCTAATACCCACACAATGTGCCTGAACAAAATGAGGCTCAAGGAAATATAAAACAAAAACAAATATTTTGGAATTATATAAAACCAATTTAACACATAGGGATTTAAAGGAGATTTTCACTATTTAACAGTTTGATAGATGGTTCCTCATCCAAAAGTAGTCCTTCAACAACTACAAGAAGCAATTAACTCCATATTTGTTTTGAAAATAACTTAAAGATGGTTTGGCTATTTTTTTTTTTTTTACATACACTTCCACTGAATTTAAGCTGAAGCTGGCTAAAGTTAGTAGATGTATGTAACGGCTGTTTAAAGAAAATTGGGCAATAGATTACCGTTGGTCCATAGCCTGTGGAGCCATCTATTTAACTTTATTTATACAGAGAAATCAATTAAGACCAAGGTCTCTGTCACAGCTGAGCCCTGGATTACAACAATACAACATACATATATATACAAATGTAAATAAGAAATACCTGTATATTAAAATAAACTATCACGATTTATGATAAAAAATATAATTTATAAGGAATTTTAAATATCTTATAGGCAATAAAACATTTAAGTTAAGATCACTCTGAATGGCAATCCATGCGTGTGGGGCAAAATATTCAAACGCAATTCTGCCCAGTTCTGAATAGGCCCACGGTATCTCCAGCACAAACCAATCTTGAGAGCATGTATGGTAACTGCTGTTCTCCCAACTAAGTTTCTCTGTTAGATAGTCAGGATGTTTTGGCATGACTGTGTCATATAAAAACATCCACCAATTTCTGGCACTTCTAGATGTCAGTGACTTTCAAAAGTTGAAAAGGAAGGTTTTGAGTGAGGAACAGAAGGGTTAAAATTAAGAGACCACTGCAAATTGAACGCTTCTGTTCCTCACTCAAAACCTTCCTTTTCAACTTTTTTGGAAAGGAAAGAAAAAGGTGCAGTGGTCTCTTAATTTTTTCCGGAGCTGTATAGTACATCCTGATAACCTAGTAGTTGCTTGCACAATGTGTATTCAATGCTGACGTTACAGATAGTATTTATTCCTAACAAAGAAACAACATCAAACATCATGTGGGAATATCTCTTTTATTAAAGATGATGATCACCCCCTGATGTAGAGAGAGGGTTTCCAGTTGGGGCATCTGGTGACATGGAACAATAGACATGACCAGGGACTGTCTCTGTCCTTCAGCTACCTCTCTACATTGCTTCTTCACTACAAGTGGGACTCAAGTCAACTGATCCTGGACACAACATGTTGCCTCCTGTGATGTCATTGTAAGCAGGAGATACAAGGGACTCAGAGCCACACAGGGACACACATTTGCCTAGTGTCCCTCGAGGAATAAACACTGAATACCACACAGATGTAAAGAAACATCAAAGGTAGAGCTGCAAAGAGTTAGATCTGCTCGACTCACTCCGGAGCTAGTCTTGTGGAAAGCTGCTGTTATCCATGTGAATGTCATACCTACATACATTTTTTTTCCATTACTGATTCATCGGCCTCTTGCATCAGAGAATCTGCGAGATGTGTTCATAAAACAACAGCTCATCTGTCAAGCCATGTGTCAAATACTTTTTCCATAGTCTTGAAATTTCATGTTTAGCTCCGAGTTCAGTTGTCCATCACAATGCGATTCCTATGAATTCAAAAGCTGCTTCAGAACAGTTTAATTTCATAGCTTGTTCCTAGCCTGATACAATGTTAACTGATCTATGGGGAGCCTGATCTATTATGTGGTTTCACAACACATGAAGACTAATGCTGTGTCATGAGTGGGCCGAAAACACCAGGCTCCTAGTTGCTGCAGGGAATATAATGTGTGGATGTGTGTGTTGTTTTGTGTGTGCGTGTGTGTTGCTCTGTGTGTGGATGTGTGTTGCTCTGTGTGTGGATGTGTGTTGCTCTATGAGTGGATGTGTGTGCTGTTTTGTGTGTGTGTTGCTTTATGTGTGGTTGTGTGTGTGGATGTGTGTGTGTTTGTATGCGTGTGAGTGTGTGGATGTGTGTGTGGTTGCGTGTGTTGTTTTGTGTGTGGATGTGTGAGTGTGGTTATGTGTGTGTGTGTGGTTGTGTGTGTGTGTGTGTGAGTGGTTGTGCGTGTGGTTGTGTGCGTGTGTGTGGGCGGTTGTGTGCGAGTGTGTGTGAGCGGTTGTGTGCATGTGTGTGTGGTTGTGTGCATTTGTGTGTGTGGTTGTGTGCATGTGTGTGTAAGTGGTTGTGTGCGTGTGTGTGAGTGGTTGTGTGTGTGGTTGTGTGTGGCTGTGTGCTTGCGTATGTAGTTGTGTGCGTGTGTGTGTGTG
>JACXGI010000204.1:146846-170527 GCA_016801175.1 Esox masquinongy | reverse complement strand
GTGAAGACAGTCATCATCAAGTGGAGAAAATATGGCACAACAGAGACATTACCAAGAACTGGACGTCCCTCCAAAATTGATGAAAAGACGAGAAGAAAACTGGTCAGGGAGGCTTCCAAGAGGCCTACAGCAACATTAAAGGAACTGCAGGAACTTCTGGCAAGTACTGGCTGTGTGCTACATGTGACAACAATCTCCCATATTCTTCATATGAATGGGCTATGGGGTAGGGTGGCAAGACGGAAGCCTTTTCTTACAAAGAAAAACATCCAAGTCCGGCTGAAGTTTGTAAAAACAAACATCAAGTCCCCCAAAAGCACATGGGAAAATGTGTTATGGTCTGATGAAACCAAGGTTGAACTTTTTGGCCATAATTCCAAAAGGTATGTTTGGCACAAAAACAACACTGCACATCACCCAAAGAACAACATACCCACAGTGAAGCATGGTGGTGGCAGCATCATGCTTTGGGGCTGTTTTTCTTCAGCTGGAACTGGGGCCTTAGTCAGGGTGGAGGGAATTATGAACAGTTCCAAATACCAGGCAATTTTGGCACAAAACCTTCAGGCGTCCGTTAGAAAGCTGAAGATGAAGTTCACCTTTCAGCACGACAACCACCCAAAGCACACATCCAAATCCACAAAAGCATGGCTTCACCAGAAGAAGATTAACGTTTTGGAATGGCCCAGCCAGAGCCCAGACCTGAATCCAATCGAACATCTGTGGGGTGATCTGAAGAGGGCTGTGCACAGGAGATTTCCTCGCAATCTGAAAGATTTGGAGCGCTTTTGCAAAGAAGAGTGGGCAAATATTGCCACGTCAAGATGTGCCATGCTAATAGACTCCTACCCAAAAAGTCTGAGTGCTGTAATAAAATCAAAAGGTGCTTCAACAAAGTATTAGTTTAAGGGAGTGCACACTTATGCAACCAGGTTATTGTGAGTTTTTTATTTTTCCCCCTCAAAGATTTCAGTTTGTTTTTCAATTGAATTGTTCACGTTATAGGTCACATTAAAGGTGGAAAAAGTTCTGACATGATTTATATTTGTCTCATTCTTTTACATCACAAGAACCTGGCATTTTAGGGGTGTGTAGACTTTTTATATCCACTGTACCTAGTTAAATAATTGTTAAAAATCTAGATTTTACAAAACTCTAGACGAAGTAGCTATTAGCAAAGTCAACGTTGAAAGAAAGAAAAAGAAACCGTCTATGGAGGTGTTTTTGATACTCTAGGTAGGGTTTCTGAAGTTTTCTGAAAATAGGAAGGGACTGTGCTGTCCATCAATGGGAAGCTGGTTCCACCATTCGGGTGCCAGAACAGAGAAGAGCTTTGGCTGAGCTGAGCCAAAGCTGCCCTACCTTAAGAGTGAAACAGCAAAGACACCAGAGACGGGAAAGAGCTTGGGTAAGGATGTAGGATTTGAGCATAGCTTTTACGTGGACTGAGACAACTCCCAATGTATGAAAGAAAAACTTCAAATTACATGTACTGAATGTTAAGCATGTTGGCACACACACTGCAGACAAACACATACAAAAGCATGCACGGATGTGCACTAACACACACACACACACACAAACTTGTCTCTGTCTCCCAGTACTGCGCAGTCTACCAGAGAATACTAGGATGCGATTGTGAGCGTGACTTTGGCAGTGACGATTTGATAGTTTTGCCCACAGCCCCAGCATCTGTTGAAATGGGTTCCCGTGTTCCCGCTGACACACTGCGGCCACGGCGGTGTGAGATCATTAGAAGCGGTGTGTGTAGTAGCTGACATTGGGAGGTCTGGCTGGGCCCAGTTCATTATCCCCTAGTGTTTACTGACATTGGGGAGGTCTCGCTAGCTGCGTTCATTATTCCCCGCTGCTATGAGCGGACACAGATGGGAGGACACAGTAAGC
The DNA here is from genome assembly GCA_016801175.1 of Esox masquinongy. Taxonomy (NCBI): domain Eukaryota; kingdom Metazoa; phylum Chordata; class Actinopteri; order Esociformes; family Esocidae; genus Esox; species Esox masquinongy. The sequence goes on along the minus strand of JACXGI010000204.1, from coordinate 168,622 downwards.
CAGGGCACAGACAATCAACATGACTCGGGCTGGGGGAGAATAACATGTCCTGCATGCAATTCTACTTAGGTCAGTTCTACTTAGGTCAGTGAGTGAAAGGGAGATTTAGCAAACACGCACACACACACTTAATTCTCACTTGGTCACATAAAAACATGTGGACTCATAGCTGCCACCTTCTATAAATGTGTCTGCTAAGCAAACGGAATATATATTATGGTGTTATTGTACTGTATTGGCCAATGCAGTTTAAGTATAGCATCAAAAAGACCCTCACAACTTAATTTTCATAAATGTGTACTGTATAAGAGATGGATGTTACATGCAGTACAACTCTGATGTTGTTAATTTTAGATAAACTCACTATAACGTAAATCCTAACTGTAATTGCCATAAAAGTACATTAGAGAATATATCAGACTTTAAATATTGCTACTTCACTGACACAATTGACTAGGATTGTCTGTATTGTACTGTGCTTAGAGCTATGAAAAAACTGTCTGTTTGATCATCCGTGTCAACCTTTGTTCTAAATGCTGTGAGAACGTACCGAACATTTGTGAAAATAGCATCAAAGACGAAAAAAAGGAACAATCTGAATGTGGGGTTGACAGTATTAAAGATGATGCAAAGGGCCCCAACAAACACAAGGACACACAAACGCATGCACAGACACAAAGGCACAGAGAGACACGGACACACTTTACCTTGGTATACACTGTATTTCTAAAGCTACAGCCTTGATGGGCGATCATTGTTAATGTGCTGGGGGTAGAGCTGGGTCAGCCTCACTCACCCTCTCCTCCTCCTCTCTGAGGTCCGGCATGGTGCTGACACACAGGCTGATGACGGTCACAGCCACCATCACCACGGATAGGCAGGCAAAGATCTTCCCTGGCAGGCCAGACTGGGGGTTCTCCACCATGTCCCTGAGCTGGTTCATGAACCTCTGGTAGCGTGTCTCCTCGACCGGGGGGCGCAGCAGGGCGTGCCGCTGCCTCTGCTCCTCTTCCTGCCGCTCGTGGTCCTTCATCTCCTCGATGCGCGTGTACATCTTCCTCTTACAGCAGCGCTCCATGTAGGTCATCTCCACGCCCCAGTAGAGGAGCTCGTCGTGGAGCGACAGCACGCACATGTCCCTCAGCATGCGCAGCTTCCCGGCCGCCAGGAAGTTGAGAATGACACGGAAGGCGGACGGGCTCCGGTCGAAGAAGAACTCGCGTCGGGTCTCGTCGTAGTCGTCGCACACGCCGGCGATCTCCTCGGGGCTGCTGAGGCCACAGAGGCGTCCCAGCCGGGTCAGGGGAAACTGCTCCAGCGTGCTCCAGGGAAAGGTGTAGCGGTTGCCCCCCACGTTAATGACCGCTAGCAGGCCGTGGTCCACTGATGTCAGGTCCTCCGGTCGTCGGATGAATTGGGCCCTCTGGTAGTAGACCCCCTTGACTGTCTCCGTCTCTGGGATCTGGGTGAAAACGGCGTCGAGGCTGCTGTCATCGCTGCCCGAGAGGTTGCTGAAGTCGTGGTTTGCGTTGCTGATGATGGGCATGGCGGCATCGGGGTGGGTGGCCGGCTGGGCTGGTTACGCTAGGGGCTCAGTCGCTGGTCTGGGAGTCGGGCATTGGAGGGCTGAGGAACAGGTGAGTTCCTTCAGGCTCTACAGAAGGATCCGGGGAGGTCCAGGCTGGTGGCGTCATGCAGACACTGGCAGACACAGAGAGGAGAAGGACAATAAGGAGAAGGACATTAAAACCCGCCAAAGCATTGTTTATGCAACATTTTTATTTACAATATTTCTACAGTGCCCACGCACTTCTAATTCAGAAATGTGAATGCACTCCTAGCAGAGAGCAGCTCTGGTAGAAGTTGCAGGGTTTTATTGTGTATTCAAGACCAGTCTGTGAGGTAGTATGAGCATTGGAACAAGCTACTGTGTAAATACTGGTTTGATTGAATTGAGTCTTATACTGCACTGGTGTCTTGGCTTCACCCCTCTCCTTAAGCCTACCTCAGAGGCTGACAGACACATAAGTTTAATGGAGCCGAGCTCTATGCAGCAGGACAGCTCACAAACAGTAATGCACTCTATGTTAGTGTGGTCAGTAGAGCTCTGTACAGCAGGATGGTCAGTAGAGCTCTCTACATTGGAAGGGTCAGTAAACTTCTATACAGCAGGATGCTCAGTAGAGCTCTCTACAGGAGGGTGATGAGTAGAGCTCTGTACAGCAGGATGTAGAGCTCTATACAGAAGGATGGTCAATAGGGCTCTCCACATTAAGGGGGTCAGTAGAGTTCGGTACAGCAGGATGTTCAGCAAAATTCTATACAGCAGGATGTTCAGTAGAATTCTGTGCAGCAGGATGTTCAGTAGAGTTCTCTACAGCAGGATGTTCAGTAGAATTCTGTGCAGCAGGATTATCAGCAGAATTCTGTACAGCAGGATGTTCAGTAGAATTCTGTACACCAGAATGTTCAGTAGAATTCTGTACACCAGAATGTTCAGTAGAATTCTCTACAGCAGGATGTTCAGTAGAATTCTATACAGCAGGATGTTCAGTAGAATTCTGTACACCAGAATGTTCAGTAGAATTCTGTATAGCAGGATGTTCAGTAGAATTCTGTACACCAGAATGTTCAGTAGAATTCTCTACAGCAGGATGTTCAGTAGAATTCTGTACAGCAGGATGTTCAGTAGAATTCTTTACAGCAGGATGTTCAGTAGAATTCTTTACAGCAGGATGTTCAGCAGAATTCTCTAGAGCAGGATATTCAGTAGAATTCTCTACAGCAGGAGTAGGGTTTTGTACAGCAGGATGATTAAGTTTACAGTACCAGATTTATTAACATTTCAGATTTCTAAACATGGGAGAACAAAACTCCTCTTAGATTATGTCCAGTAATTTTAGATTCACTAAGTTTGGGGCTGATGCTGTTGCTGTAATGGTATGTAATGCAATGCTTACTGGCCATGGGCATGGATGTTTATACGGTGGTTATAATTTATCACTGATCGAATTTACTCAAAGAATGTCTGCCGTAGCAGGTGAGTTTGGTACAGAGAATTCAGATGTGCCTGATTATTTGACTATCAGCTGTGATTTAACTTTAGAGTTAATTTTTGTCTTTCTGAGGTCTAACTGGGGACATTTCCAGGGAAAGTCCACCTAAAACACCTGGTCCCCTGACTAGAGTAGCAGACTGTCCTTACCCTGGTTAGTATTTTCTTTGGATTTACATTATTATCTATTTCCAATGTGTTTCGAGTGTGTAGTGTGTCATGTAACTGTAAAATACAGCTGTAAGATGCATCTGACATCACCAGTCAGAGTGGACTCGGACAGAACAGCACAGACATTCATCACGTCATCTGTCATCACGAATGGGTGTGAGCATCAACCCATGAGGGCGAGTAAAGCTTAGGATTAAGCCTGATATGTCTGGCTCAATGGGATCAAATCTGTACCATAAGGTAAACTGGTGACTGATATCAAACTGGACTAGGTAACATTTTCCTATATTTGCTGCACAGAAGTGCTCTTCACACCCTTGTCATTGCCCATTTTAACTAGGCATGACATGACAAAACATGTGGGGTACAGCTATATACCCTCACCTGAAGAACACTGGGGACCAGGATAACACTGGATGGATAACATACATAATCCGAATTAGGGTTGGGCTATATCATGTAAATCTAGTCCTGCAGAGGGCATTCAATAAATCACTGCTGTCTTTCCCTTTCGATCATGACGGGAGAAAATGAGAAACTGTTTATTAATAGAACCATTGCTAATACAGTATTCCCATCAGAGGGTTGGTTGCTTTACCGAGTGGAAAGTTAATTGAAGGAAGTGTTTTAGCGGCGCATTGGCGTTATCAGGGACATCCGCTCCACGGCGCTCACTTGACGGACACAGGAGATAAGCACAATGAAGTTGTCATCTGCTGTTGGTCCATTACAAACCCATTGCATGACATTTATTGAAATAGCTTAAGAACCAGTAGCCTAGCTGACACACACAAATCAACACCTATGCACATGAACAGGCACGTACACACATACAGATTCAAACACACATAAACAAACACACATAAACACCAACAGACACAAACAAACACACATGAAAACAGGCTCAAAACACACTATCTGGCACACTATCTCACAGACACACACACACATACACACACATGCACAACACACACACGCAGACACAAGCAGTCAGTCAGGCAGACACACACACACATATCTATGGGTTATTCTGCGTAAGTCCTCTTTAAAAAGGAAAGGAGTTACAAAACAGATGACAAGGTCGTAATACAAATCTATTAAAGACTATGATAATAATGGAATATGCTTCTGATATTTCATTTTAAAGTGTACCAGTATGTGTGTGTGCCTTGCCTTGTCTTCTCTGGAAGGTGTCACTTTAGCATTGTTACTGTTCAATACTGTAGCTTAGTACATCATTAAACAGCAGAGACTGCTCTCCTTCAGATATAGACTAACGTTGCTAGTTTATCCTTAACGGATGGGCTGTTTTCATTATTCAGAATTATCAAAAGACAGTGTAATGGTATACTTTCTATGAAATGTAGCTTGATATTCTATGACAATAATATAATATTTCAAAGCTATGATAAGACTGGTAGTGGGCATTAAACTCCAGTAGGACGACAATGTCCTTGACAAACATAGGCCGACATTATTATAGTTAATGTTGAATAGAAATGAACACTAAAGAAACTTGTCACGTACCAGTGAAGAGAGCAGCTGATCACCTCTCAGTTCTCAGTCCGTTTGATCATTCAACAGTCACGCAAGTCTCACCGAAAAATATCAGCTGCCACATTTTGTATACCCGGGATCCACAGTGTCCCAACCTGTAAACCGGATTAAAAAGTATTCAAAACACGAGGAGAGAAAATGAGACGAACCGAGTGTCCCGTTACCAATCCGTACTGCAGAGGCTGTCAGATGCGCGCGCTCCGCAGATGAGGAACGGGTAGGGTAACCCAAGTTTCCGAAGAGTATGTGAGTAGCCTAAGTGCCTAACTTTGAACAACCAAATCTTGCCTTTAATTATATTGACTGCGAATTGCTACGATGACATCACGATACAGATTCGATGTACACTTTTGTGCCACATAGCCCCAGCTAAAACTATATGTAGGCTATCCCGATGTAGGTTTGGCTTATCAGCGAGTCCCCGCCTAAGCGAGTCTAGTACTGCTGGGAGGAAAATCCACTGACAAACTCCCGAGCCTAGTTAACCTTTTCAATCCCGTAGCCAGCAAGCGGTTCTGCTGCTTTGATCCTCTTCCAACCTCTTAAGCGGTAGGGTGTATCATTTCGATCCCATTTGTGTTCTATAGCAGCACTGGATTAATTTCGTAGTGAGGAATCAGCTCAGTATGTTTTGTTATACTGTAGGAATGAGTCAGATAAAAACAAAGGTAGACCACACTGTAAAACCGTTTCTCTTGGTTTTACTCGTATCTGATAGGCTTGAACGGCATTCTAGAGCATGCGTTATTTAAGCAATAGGACAGGAGAGGGTGTGGTATATGTCAAATATACCATGGATAAGAGCTGTTCTAGATACAACAATAAGCGATTGTATTTTGGCATATAACAAAACCCCGAGATGCCTCACTATTATGGTTACCAAGGCAAATAAGAACAGTAAAAAGTTATGTGACGGCATGCCTGGTATGTTTCATTTATCCTGGCTTTAAAGGTGTCAGTATTCAGGATTCTAACCACCGGTTTTGTAATTAAGCAATCAGGCAATAGGGGTTGTGGTATATGGCCAATATACCAAGAGTTATTGACACATTGCTGAGTTCCTGGATACAGCACTTATCCATGGTATATTTGCAAAATTAATAATCAAATCAGACCTCTATGTGTTGTCTGGATAACAGTGCAACTGTGGATGTTTATTTTCACTCTCCTAATGAGAATTTTCATGAATAGACATAGCCCCTCTTTGGTTACCCTTTACACCTGTGTAACTGTACAGGTGCATCTCCAAAAATGTGAATATCGTGAGAAACTTAATTTTTTTCCATAATTCAAATAAAAAAGTGACACCTTCATATATTCTAGATTCATTACACATAAAGTGAAACATTTCAATACTTTTTTGTTTCAATCTTGATGATTATGGCTTACAGCTCATGGAAATCAAAAATCCAGCATCTCAAAATATTAGAATAAAATATCTATAATACAGGAATGTCGACCTGAGAAGAGCTCTAATCAGCTAATTAACTAAAAACACCTGCAAAGTTTTTCTAAGTATGTTAATTTATGCACTCAATACTTGGTCGGTGCTCCTTTTGCACAAATTACTGCATCAATGCAGCGTGGCATGAAGGCAATCAGCCTGTGGCACTGCTGAGGTGTTATGGAAGCCCAGGTTGCTTTGATAGCAGCCTTCAGTTTGTCTGTGTTGTTGGGTCTGGTGTATTTAATTTTCCTCTTGACAATACCCCACAGATTCTCTTTGGGGTTCAGGTCAGGCGAGTTGGCTGGCCAATCAAGCACAGTAATACCATGGGCAGCAACCCAGTTACCAGTCGTTTTGGCACTGTGTGCATGTGCCAAGTCCTGCTGGAAAAGGAAATCAGCATCTCCATAAAGCTTGTCAGCAGATGGAAGCATGAAGTGCTCTAAAATCTCCTGGTAGATGGCTGCATTGACTCTGGACTTGATAAAACACAGTGGACCAACACCAGCAGATGACATGGCACCCCATATCATCACTAACGGTGGAAACTTCATACTGGACTTCAAGCAACTTGGATTCTGTGCCTCTCCACTCTTCCTCCAGACTCTGGGACCTTGATGTCCAAATGAAATGCAAAATTTACTTTCATCTAAAGAGAGGACTTTGGACCACTGAGCAACGGTCCAGTTATTTTTCTCCTTCACACAGGGAAGACACTTCTGACATTGTCTCTGATTCAGGAGTGGCTTGACACTAGGACGGACACTTGTAGCCCATTTCCTGGACACGTCTGTGCCTGGTGGCTCTTGATGCACTGACTCCAGCCTCAGTCCACTCCTTGTGAAGCTCCCCCAAGTTCTTGAATCGGCTTTGCTTGACAATCCTCTCAAGGCTGCGGTCATCCCTGTTGCTTGTGCACATTTTCCTACCACACTTTTCCCTTCCAGTCAACTTTCCATTAATATGCTTTGATACAGCACTCTGCAAACAGCCAGCCCTTTCAGCAATGACCTTCTGTGGCTTACCCTCCTCGTGGAGGGTGTCAATGAGTGTCTTCTAGACAACTGTCAAGTCAGCAGTCTTCCCCATGAGTGTGGTTGTGTGTACAGAACCAGACTGAGATTGAAGGCTCAGGGAGTTAATTAGCTGATTAGAGCTCTTCTTAGGTCAACATTTCTGCATTGCACATTTTTTATTCTAATATTTTGAGATACTAGATTTTTGATTTCCATGAGCTATAAGCCTTTTGAAACAAAAAAGTCTTGAAATGTTTCACTTTATGTCTAATGAATTTTTAATATCTGAAGGTGTCACTTTTTGATTTGAATTACGGAAAGAAATGAACTTTGCTGCGATATTCAAATTTATGGAGATGCACCTGCATTTGTTGGTGACACAGACATTAATATTGTATTCATTGTTGTTCAGTCCTGTGGCCATCATCAAGTTACATTTTATACAATGGCTGGTAATACCAGCCTGCAAAATTTAACATTTCCAAGAAACCCCAGACAGGATTTCTGGAAAACTTAGACATTTTTGGAAAGTTACCCACATTTTACCACATACCTAAGTCACATTATCCTTGTTTGTAAATTGATCTGTAATGTCTTTTAGAATCCAGTTTTAGTATATCCAACAAATGTAAATTTGAATTCACCACAACCTGCATTCATATTGAGAGGCACATTGTAATATTTAAATTGGAGCATTATTTTCTGAAATGGGTTGAAAAAGAAGAATGTATGGGATCTTTTTCTTGCATCAGTTCAATTAATAAAATGAAATCGCTTTTTCTGGCATGTTTGACAGGAAAGCTGGGAAAGAAAGAGGGAAGAGTTCAAGATCAATTTTTCCTTGTACAAATTTCCTACTTTATCACCACCAAAGCACCCCCAGACCAAAACTTTGCCTTCGCCATGTTTGACAGATACCAATACTAGTTGACTGCGTCAAACACTCCTCCAGCATCTATTCATTTGGTCTGCGTGTCACAAATGTTCTTCTCTGTGATCCGAACACCTCAAACTTAGATTTGTCTGTCCATAACACTTTATTCCAATCTTCCTCTATCCAATGTCTGTGTTCTTTTACCCATCTTAATCTTTTCTTTTTATTGGCCAGTCTGAGGTATGGCTTTTTCTTTGCAACTCTGCCTAGAAGGCCAGCCTCCTGAAGTCACCTTTTCACTGTTAACGTTGAGACTGGTGTTTTGCAGGTACTATTTAATGAAGCTGCCAGTTGAGGACCTATGAGGTGTCAGTTTCTCAAACTAGACTCTTTAATGTATTTGTCCTCTTGCTCAGTTGTGCACCGGGGCCTCCCACACTTTCTATTCTGGTTAGAGACAGTTTGAGCTGTTCTATGAAGGGAGTAGTATACAACGTTGTATGAGATCTTCAGTTTCTTGGCAATTTCTTGCATGGAATAGCCTTAATTTCTCAGAACAAGACTAGTCTGATGACTTTCAGAAGAAAGTTCTGTGTTTCTGGCCATTTTGAGCCTGTAATTGAACCCAGAATTGCTGATGCTCCAGATACTTAACTAGTCCATGAAGGCCAATTTTAATGCTTCTTTAATCAGCACAACAGTTTTCAGCTGTGCTAACATAATTGCAAAATGATTTTCTAATGATCAATTAGCCTTTTAAAATTATAAACTTGGATTAGCAAACACAACATGCCATTGGAACACAGAGCTGATTGTTGCTGATAATGGGCCTCTGTACACCTTTGTAGATATTCCATTGAAAATCAGCCATTTCCAGTTACTATAGTCATTTACAATACTGTATTTAAATTTGATGCTATTTTAATGGACATAAATTTGCTTTTCTTTTGAAAACAAGGAAATTTCAAAGTGATTCCAAACTTTTGAAAGGTAGTGTATATTCCTATATTCCTTTACTGTGCCAAATAATGTTGCTGTAAACCTACACGCAATTAGCCATATATCCAGCTGTTAGTAAGTTACCATAAATGAAATAGTTTTATGGCAACCATCTGACAGTACTGTAATCCATCGACAGTACTTGTACTATTATTCTGATCTCATGTTCCATCCAAACACATTTACTGTAAACATGGCAGTTGTGCAAAACAATCTTAAGTGGTTATGCAGAGGGGGACAGGAAATTTGCCTCATTACCATACAGGATCTACAGCTTACTTTCCACATATATTTTGTGTGTGCTATAATTTAATTGTATGATGTGCCTTTCAGATTTAATATATGTTCTATGATATAAAATATCACTATGAGATTTATCAGGGGTCTGAAGTGTGATTTTCAAACACTGATTTTAGCCGTGGTCAGTGTGGTGACTTCTGGTAAAGTGTTACTTCATGTCTAATTGTCTAGTCAAGTGTCAGCATATCAGCAGTGCTCTCTTACAGAACACTAAAAACCATAACCTACTGTAGGCCTTCCTGCCAGGGAGATCTTGGAAACACTCCATGATTACCAAAAGCCAGAAGCCTATTATTTATTCACAGAAACATATATTATGGATAACTTAGCCTACTTACAACTGCAGTTGTCTCACCAACAACGCACACCTCATCGAGTTGCTATCCAACTCTACAGTGAACGATACCCAACCCAGACACTGTAGTGTGCACACCACGACAATGAGAATCACCTAGTTAACGTTACGTCAGTCGCTCTAGACGGCTTATGGGACTAACGTTACATCAGCATGATAGAAACTGTCATATTATCCTTCCTGACGAAGGACAGACTCATGGTGTACTGGTCTGTGTGCACCAGGTGCAGTTGACCAAACAAAGCGTTGCACAAGGAAACTGTACTCGCATCCACTTTGTCCTTGAGAAAGTGCATTGGGGTTGTGAATGCCTGGGGAAATGCTAAAACAAGCAAACACTTTGTATCAATCCTTTTTGCTGAGCTGATAAGTGGAGACATTAGTGGAGAGATGAGAAGTAAGAGCGGGGGAAGACAGAGATCCAGGCACAGATTGTTGTCTCCAATCTCTGTTTGCCCAGGGTGGTTCCATTAGGAAATATGAGATCGGTCACACATTTACTGTGGGTTTCATCTCAGCATTTTGTGACTGAGAAAAATAGCTATAACACAACTGAATGGATTATTTGCTTTACAATATGTCTCCTGTGCGTTGTGCCTGACCAAGTCTCCGACAGCTCAGCCTGTCCACTGAAAAACAACAAACACACACACTCCTCTAGGATGGCTCACAGAACTGGATAGTAGCTTCATGCACCTCCAAAACGAGCCCCTCTCTTTCTCTCCTCCCCATTATCTCCCACACGCCTATGTAAACACCTCTAAAATCCAATGTTCCGGGGTTCCTCTCTGGACCTCTGCGGGGCGCCGCTCAGCCGTACGCTGTGGGTGTCCTCATTATAGAGGGACGGTGGCGGTGGTGACGCCAGCAGAACAGCGATCCCAGTTTTAATATTAAAAAACTCCTCCCAGGGATTAAGCCCTAATCCCCAGCAGTGGGGAGATGAGATGGGAACAGGGAGCATTCTGGGACAGCTGGGGTCTGATGGGCCCTGAGGAACTATGTACTGTATGGGTGCAGTTATCTCGGAAAAGTCCCCCGGCAGGCCAAAGACCCACACTCTCTGACTGACATACAGTTGATCCCTCTGCAGGTTCTGATCAGCATAATTGCCCTCAAAACAGATCTGTAAGTAGACAGATTAAGAGGACACCGGAGGAAGGGAGGCAAAAGTGCATGCGCTTTGCTAGCCAGAGGCCCCTCATGCAATTGTCTTCTTTTAGCTCAGCCTGGCTATCAGCACACAGATGAGATGGTTCCAAGGCCTTAGAAAAAAGTAATACCAGGTAGGATAATATCCTGGATTTTGTCATAACAGATTAACTGTCTAATTGCTGTTTGTTATGTGGTGACCTCAAGGTACTGTAGTTTTGGATTTGTATGAAAAAAAACTATCCATCAGTTGTACAAAATGGGACTTGATCTAATTAACTCTATGCAAGCAAAGCTTAATTATGAGGTAACTATTATTGAGGTAACTATTGTACTTGCAGAACACGTTATTATTGTACAAGATAAACAGCAGATCACAGCACCCTTTATTTTATGACCATATATTATTCAGGAAGTGTATTCAGATCAGTTGATGTATCCAGATCCCAGGGGACACAGCTGCCTACCAGTCACCTGAGATCTGAACCTGTAGTCAAAACCTGTCATCAAAAAGACATCACAGTGAAGCAGAGAAACTTTTTTGGGGGTGAAACAGGAGAGTAGAAAAAGTCTGACACACGGCTATAAATATTGGAAGCTGAAGTAACACTATGAACAAGGCTCCCTGTCAACATCAAAATCCCTTTGAGCATAAAAGGGAATACGATACAGGCCTGGGGCTGGCTTACTACACTGCATCCTCAGCCTCAGTTCAGACCAGTTCTCAGTGTCTCCTCGCTCTCCTCTCCTGTGTGCCTCTCAGCTACAGGAAATCCCTCCAACAGGATGGCTACAAATGCCGACCCTTTCAGATGCTAAATATAAGGCATCTGAGTCAGTTCATCACAAATAGACAAATCTCAAAATTCCCTGTTTCCCCCAAAATAGCTCTTTTGTTTCACTGTGATGCCTTTTTGAAGACAGATTTGACTACATGTTCAGATCTCAGGTGACTGCTACATAGCCGTGTCCCCTGGGATCTGTATAAAACAACTGATCTGAATATACTTCCTGAACAATATTTCAGATTAAAAAATAATGGGTGGCATGATTTGCATTTTAACCAGTAATTACATGTTCAGATGGAATTTACATTTTAGTAACCATTTAATTACTGTTTCTTTGCAAAATATTTAATTAGGTCAAGTACGTTAATGTCTAATTTGTAATATTAGAGTGTTTTTTGTTGGACTTCATAACAATCGCAACTACGGTATCGATCTTGTAATTATCACTTTGCGATAGACACATTAGATTAAAGTAGGGCATCCTGATCATCCTCATTAATCCTTTATGAATACACTATATAGGATTCATACTCATTCTGTACCATATGCTTAAATCAGAGGGCTTATGTCCACAAGGTTTACATATGCATGTCGATTCACATAATACACATGAAAAGGGGACATTCTTGGCCGTGCGTTGTAAGGTCCATGTGCAGGGCCAGTCTGAGCCCTAAGCGACATAAGCAGTCGCTTAGGGCTCAGACAGCTAGGTGGTCCCCAACCACTAGGAGAGAGAGGGCCCCAAATCAATTTCTGCATAGAGGCCTCAAAAGGCGAGAGCTGGCACTGTCCATGTGTGTATATGCTTCATGTTTTGTCTGTATGAGAAGGCTGTTTTTTCATCTCCTCTCGTTACTCCAAGGTCTAATGTTACTTGCAAATAAGGTAGACACACCTGAGTGAGAACCTGAGAGTGTAACATGAACTCTATACTTGACCGCTGTGGCTAATGGCTCATCTTCCAGCTAGTATTTCCTGTCCCTCCCATCTCAAAAAAATAAACTATCGGCCTGTATCGAATCTCCCATTCCTCTAGAATTATTATGTTTTTCCGGGCACTCATCTTCCTGAAGACAAGTAACTATTTAGCTATTTTAGAGGGAGGTTTTAGACCTCATCATAGTATTAATATGCCCTTTTAGAAGGATTAAGCAGAGGTCAGAACAGTGGCATCCGACCAGGCTTCTTCACCTTTAACCCCACCAATCAATACGGAAAAGGTTTTGCTTGGTTTAGTTTCTATTTTTCAGAAAGACATCCTTTTGTCTCTATGGATAGTCTGATGGTGCTTCTTGAGCTAAGTGCTGCCTTTGACAATCACCGCATTATTGTGGAGAGATTGGCAAATATCTAAAACATTTTGTCCTATAATATGCAGAAAAGCTAATCCACATTGTTACTTCAAGATTAGACTATAGTAATACTCTTCTATTTGGTTACTCAGATAAGCTAAATGCAGCAGCTAGAAAATACTAGAACCTCACAAAAAATATCTTAATACACTAGCTTCTGTAATTTACCGGCTTCCTGCTAAGGCTAGGGCTGATTTCAAATTGTTACACTTAACCATTATTACAACTCATTATATGCACTTACTATACACCTACATATTTTTTCCAAAATGTAATCTCTTTATAGTTCCTAAAATGTCTAGTCAAACTAGAGAGGGCTTTCTCACACAGAGCTTCACTGACACTGATTAATCTGCAGGTCCATGTAAGAGACACAGACTCTGTCTAAACCCTTAAATCTTTCCTGAACACTCATCTCTTCAGTAGGTCAATAGTAAGTGTACCCAGTTTATGAGGCCCCTCGATAATATGCGGCCCCTCCATAATATGAGGCCCCAGGCAATTGCCAGTTCTTGTTAAATGGTAAGTCTGACAGTGTTTGCTGCTCGGCCTGGCTGGCTCCCCCCTCTCCACCGGGATACTCTGCCACTGACCCTGTTACGTGTCTCGAGCCACTGGGTTGCTCTTCCTTTTTGTCCCTGAAGGTAAGCCTCACGTCATGCTTGGCCTTTTTCTCCTGCACTCAACACCTGCTTCTTGACGTCCCTTTGATGGGCTATGCTCTGACTGGTTGGCCTGATCCATGGTAAATGCGGGATTGAACCATCCCACACGGAAAACTCAAGCAAAACATATATGCACATATATGTAGAGGATTTCTCAACATATATTTACATATGTGCCCCGAATATGTTCATGAAATATATAACTTGTGCTTCTGAGAATATCATAATACAATGCATGTCATATATTTTAACGTTGAATATTGTGTCAAAATAATGATATATGAATATGTAGTACTTTAAGCATTTCTCATCAACACATCATGCAATTAATCTTCAAAACAATTTTTTCCAGAGTCTCCTTGTTATAGTGAGTTTAACTAATTATTGTTGGCAAAATGGGGAGCAAACCAACATAACCACCAGTCTAGGCCTTATGGCATTACATTAATTACTGTGAAAAGACAATTATTATCTTTTACAAAACTAGAGCCGATTTGTAAATTGTACAGTATGTATTTACCATAATTTATATTAAATACATCGTAAATGCAAGTAAAGAAACAACTGGTTAGAGTCATCTTAATTTAATAAGGACCTTTGATCACAGTATCATACAACTGCCATTATGTCACAAAATAATGATAAATGTTTAGTAAATACACCAAAGTTTTGACTTTGGTCACTGTCAAGCAGCATATAGCACCTTTTTCAGTTTCCATACCACTTTGTACTCCAAGTTTACATTTCATAAAAGACTCATTATGAAACAATATGCATACATTTTAACACAATATCATGAATGCCATTCCTCTCTGTAAAAGTACTTCAAAGAAACGACTAGATAACATAATAAACACATGACAGGAAACAGTACAAATATGGAAATATATCAGTTAGATGTAAATGCTAAATGCATATTACCAACTCTCGTCATGACTCTTGTCATTTATGTAAATATATTTACATGTATTTAAAACATATTTGAAAACGGCCAAAATCAAATATGTCAGTATGTGTATGAAATATTTGGCCATATATTAGTAATACATATAATACATATATTAGTACATGTTTAAAAAAAAATATAGGCACATATTAAAAATACATGTTTTTGAAATATATGTCAATATATAATACTTCAGTGTGGGATACAGCACCTACAGTACCTTGTGTCTAGCTTACTGTACCGTTTCTGTCCACGGTTGCTGACTGTCTCACAATAGTCTACATCACTAGTTCCCAACCTTTCTTGGTTACTGCACCACCAACTCAAATTTGTTTTGCCTGGACTGTCCCTGAAGTAGCCCGTTAATTTATTTTACCAGTACGCCGATGGTCTCATTAGTTTTTTCAAGTATCCCCTTTAGATAGGCCGTGTACCCCTGCTTGGAAACTACTGATCAACATGACAGGGGGATAGGGTCAGTCTGTCCTGTCTGGTGTATTCGCTTATGCCTCTTCTGGTGTCCTGTTGATTTTACATAGTTATGCTCCTTCAACTTCAACTCCTGTGTCTCTCCTTCTTTCTGTTACACACACTAACTCATTCACTCACCCACTCACTCACTTACTCGCTCACAGAAGACCTGAGTCACAGGACCAAATCTAAGGACTAGCTGGCCAGACGACCCCAAGCCAGTTCACTTGGCCTTGTTGCTATTTTTGTCTCGACCTCTAAACACTTGCCAATGACAAGGCATCTGACATTTATATTCACTCTAGAGGAGCTTTTAACACCCTCTCTCAGTGTCTTTTAGGCCGGCTTGGGACGCGGTGTCCTCATAGTATGCCGTAGCGAATGAAAGGGAACATACAGTACATTAACAACTACAATAAATGTTCCCTGAAAGAGGATCACAAAAAAAGTGCATCACATTTGAATAAAAACCCATTTAACTGTGCATAATTTGGTTCAGAATCAGTGCCTGTTGTAAGTTATAGCCTGCCCTTAAAGAGATACTTACCGCAGAGTCCAGTGAACTCATTAGCCTGGCATCCATGTGCATCCTTAGTCCTGATCTTGTCCACATTTTGACTGTGCCCACAAGTGTAGATGATACAACGATGCATTGTGATTTGATTGTGACCCCATCTTATGAGTGTAAACTCATATCCTGTGGGAATATTCTGCATGCAAACTGAAGAATCTCCCCATAGTGAGTGGGATGAGTGATCAAACAAGCAGCATTAGTTTACATTAGGACAAAACCAAAAATTACATGACCTGACCTGGATTCTGTTGCATTAGCAAGTAGCAAGCAACTTCAAAGGTCTTCTTAAAAATATCACAGCTGCAATGTTCAGACTAATCCAATCTGGTCTAATGAAAGAGGTTACACAACCTGGCTGACATGCAGTGGACTGGAAACCATCTGGACATTCAGGTATGTTTATTTATTATTTTCCTTCCTGTGAAACATTTTACTAGGCTAGTGTCACTAATTTAATTTTAGGTTAGTTGAAATTTTGAAAGCTTTGCTATTTGAAGTAGCTAGCTTACATCTTTTAAACAACAATAAATATGGCTAACATTAGCTACTGTTAGTTTTTGGTTGTTTATTTACTAGCTAGCCAAAAAGAGAGGTGAAGGGCCCAAAAACCTGCATCATAGCTAAAGTATCAATATTTATAGGTATTATTCCACTTCTTTCACTACATAAAAAATATTAAAGTGAATTTATCAGCTAAAAGCTGAATTATATGCAAAAGATGGCTGTTAAATGTACATTATTCCCCCCTACACCAAGTCTAATCTCATCTAAATTCAAAATCACATTCTGCTGATGTGATAGGGGCTACATTTGAGTAGCTACATTTAATATTAATTTTCTGTTGCTCTTGGATGGGCGCTAAGACAACTACAGCCTACGCATTGGACAGCCTTGAGCAAGCAATACACAACTATAGAGTTGTGGGAACTCCATTAATAACAATACAGCATGGAAAGAAATGGTGCAGGCCCAGCCAATAGGATGCAGATGAGACGATGATGGAAGTGTCCTGGACTGTTCGTCTGGTTTAAAAGACAGATGATACTCACGTATCCATGCATTGTGCTGACTAGTTATGATGGATTCAATATTAAAACTACTTATTTGGAAGTCGGTGATTTATAAATCCATATACTCAGTTCATGTGTTCACTGGTGTATCAACCGAATTCCTGAGCCAAACAAAAACATAGAGCAGGGGTGTCCAACTCACTCTATGGAGACCCTAGTGCCGGTTTAGGCAACCCTCTTCTTGGAGAGCCACAGGCTATGCACTTTTTAGTTTTAACTGGCCAGGAAGACAATGTGTGCTTCAGTCAGTACCTGTCAGTTCACTGATAAACTAACTTCAATACGGCTGGTAGTTCAGGGCAGTTTAATCATATATACCCTATGGCCCTCCAGGAACTGGGTTGCCAACCACTAGGCCAATGTCAGCTGTTTTTCCCCCAGTTGGTTTCATATGAAGGCGTACTACCGGGTGAGAGGAGTTCCTAACTTAATCAAGTAGAAGGAGCGAGAGCATGAATACATTGGGAAGTTTTCAGTTAATTTGACAGGCGATTTACCCTAGTATGGGTTTTCTGCATTTAAATACACACCACATGAATGACTGGTGGTGAGAGGTTTTAGGGAAAATTACTTTAATTATAGCTAGACACCCCGACACAGTCAGAAAAGGTAAATACTCATTCACGCTGTCATTATCAACAGAACTATACAAAACAAATATTTATGATCAAACATGGTTATACACTACCTTGTGCGTTTATCAGAACTGTTCTGTATAGAGATACTGGATTTTTTTGTGAAGCTCATTTTATATTTTTAAGCTATTTTGAAGAGGCAGTTCAGTAGTGAAGGATGGTGGAAACATCTACCGACTAAGAACAGTCTAATGTGGCAAACATACTCCCCATAAATAGTTAAAGCAACTTTGCATGGTGTAATTACTATGTGTGGTAAAGTGTTATATAGCCAGAGCCAGAACTTGCCTCTACTGTATAATTATGGTTCTAGAAGCAGGGCTACTATGTAGTACATCATATTCTTGTCAGTATGTGGTCCTTTATATTCTAGCTCAACCTCACCACCAAGAGAATGTCTCTATTAGCTCAGGGCAGGACACTGTTTACAGCCTGTTGGAAATTGTCTTGTTCAAGACTCCAGTCTTCACCAACTCCACGCAGTCTTGCATTCACAAGTGCGTCCACATACTCTGTCTTGTGGACATGGATGGAGTGGATGGGATGACAAGCACTGTCATACACTCACGCAGTACTCAGCATCAGGCAGTTCCTCCAATCAGTCAACACCACTTCAGTGAAGCTTCACTGCTGTGTCCCTTACCCTTGTATCAAGAATAAGAACATTTTCATTTCAGATTGTATTGGGGGTATTTGGTAAATAAATAACTGTAAAATGACTATAGCCACAGTATCACCTCTTCACATCTTTTTGTACACATATGTAGCTAGTATTGCATATATTATTATATAACAGTTCATCTGAAATTATACATGAGCAGAGCAGTAGCCTGATTCATTATGAGGTTGATGTTTCCAAGTTGAAATGATTTGCATTTCCTTCACTAGCTTGGGGGAAAACAGCTGATGGATGTCTGTTCTGGAACTTTGGAAAGCATCACTATGGAGCAATAGCTTCATAACACTGCATAATTGTACTGTAAATCATTCAAGCTATTCGTTAACACTTATAGTAATACCATAATGCAATTCTTGGGGGATTAATATCATTATACAAAGTTAACACTTAATGAAAATGTGAAATAGGTCAAAGTTTTGGCTTTGGTGAGAGTATGCTGATCAATGGATAGAATTATGTACAATGCCTCTCAGAGTTTGCAACCATGTGTAAGCATTTTTAAGCACAACTGGTGTGATAGATTAAATCAAACGCATATTCCGTAAACGTCTTTAGACAATTTCATGTTGACTGCTGCTTTGCATTCACAATCAAGTTCAAGAAAGGCAAAAAATCGGAAAGGAGGGAGCTTTGGTTCAGTTTTTCCTTTTGCCTTTTGTTTATACCAACAGTGCAAGCTGTACAAACTCTGTGTACAGTTCGAAGTAAATAGATAACTAGTGCAAGTGCAAAGACAAAAAGAGAGAAAGAGAGACAGAGAGACCCATATTAAAGTAGAGCTGTCATCATGGGTCATAGAGCACGGCTGCTACCAAGAGAATAGGAACATCCTAATCAAAAACTCATGCTGTAGCTGTAAGACTATATTACTCCCTATTGGATCTTTGTTACTGTAAAACCACAAGCGCTCCTCGAAATGACATCACACCATTCCTGTCACTCCTCCAACTCATTGAAATTACACTTTATGGTACATTATTACTTTTTCTTCCCTAGAAGCCAAATTAAATGACACTGCTCACTGATTCAAGTCCTACCACCTTTATTGATTTTGATTTGGGGGTTTTCATGAGGCTCTTCACTGTGAGGGAGACCGCAGTTAGAGTGGAGCATAGCAACATTATATTGCAAATATGGCGTCCAAAATTTTACACTGGACCATAGTTATTGCACCTACACTGCACTTTCAAAACTGTTATAATGGTTGTAGCAGGGGAGAGAGAGAACCAACAGATATCTGTAGTCTAGGCCACCATACAATGGAAGGCCACACAAACACCTGTCAATCAAACTGTGATGTCAGTACTATAACCTGGTGGACCTTTCACTATAAAGTTTATTGCTACTTGCTACTTAGACCTCCTTTATTATTGTGTAGCATTGTGGCAAAAATACAATATATGCACTACCATTCAAAAGTTTGGGGTCACATAGAAATGTCATTGTTTTACATGAAATGAGTATGATTAGGAAATATAATTTGAAATAATAATTGTGTCCTTCAAACTTTGCTTTAATCTAAGAATCTTTCATTTGCAGCAATTATAGCCTTGCAGACCTTTGGCATTCTAGTTGTCAATTTGTTGAGGTTATGTGAAGAGATTTTACCCCATGCTTCCTGAAGCACCTCCCACAAGTTGGATTGGCTTGATGGGCAATTATTACGTACCATACAGTCAAGCTACTCCCACAACAGCTCAATAAGGTTGAGATCCAGTGACTGTGCTGGCCACTCCATTAGAGACATAATACTAGTGGACTGCTTCTTCCCTAAATAGTTCTTGTATAGTTTGGAGCTGTGATTTAGGTCATTGTCCTGTTGTAGGAGGAAATCCAAGCAAGTGTCTTCCACACGGTATGGCATGGCATTGCAAAGTGGAGTGATAGCCTTCCTTTTTCAAGATTCCTTTTACCCTGTACAAATCTCCCACTTCATCACCACCAAAGCACCACCAGACCAACACATTGCCTCCGCCATGCTTGACAGATTGTGTCAAACACTCCTCCAGCATATTTTCATTTGATCTGAGTGCTACGAATGTGCTTCTTTGTGATCCGAATACCTCAGACTTAGAATTGTCTGTCCACAACAGTTTTTTCCAATCTTCCCCTGTCCAGTGTCTGTGTTCTTTTGCCCATCTTAATCTTTTCTTTTTACTGGCCAGTCTGAGATGTGGCTTTTTCTTTGCAACTCTGCGTAGAGTCACCTCTTCACTGTTGATGTTGAGACTGATGTTTTGCGAGTACTATTTAATGAAGCTGCAGTTGAGGAACTGTGAGACGTCTGTTTCTCATACTAGGCACTCTAATGTATTTGTCCTCTTGCTTAGCTGTGCACCGAGGCCTCCCACTCTTTCTATTCTGGTTAGAGCCTATGAAGGGAGTAGTACACGGTTGTATGAGATCTTCTGTTTCTTGGCAATTTCTCACATGGAATAGCCTTTATTTCTCAGAACAAATATAGATTAATGACTTTCAGAATAACGTTCTATGTTTCTGGCCATAATGAGCATGTAATCAAACCCACAATTACTGATAATCCAGATACACAATTAGTCTAAAGAAGGCAATTTTATTGCTTCTTTAATCAGCACAACAGTTTTTAGCTGTGCTAACATATTTGCAAAAGGGTTTCTTAATGATCAATTAACCTTTTACAATGATAAACTTGGATTAGCAAACACAACATGCCATTGGAAAACAGGACTGATGGTTTCTGATAATGGGCCTCTGTACGACTATGTAGATATTCTATAAAAAATCAATAGTTTCCAGCTGCAAATAGTCATTTACAACATAAACAATGTCTCCGCTGTATTTCTGATTCATTTGATGTCATTTTAATGGACAAATTAAAATAACATACATTTTAATTTGTTTACTTTCCAAGTTACTCCAAACATTTGAACGATAGTGTACATTTATTTCTGTAAACTAGTTGGCACTGTTACTTTAAGAGAATTGGAAATAGTGTTAGTGCAAGGTTTCATGGGATTACACTAGAGCAAGGCAGGCCTGTGAGTGAGCAGAAAGCACCTAAGATCCGTTTTATCCATTGTGGCTTCTTTGATAAATATTCATTTTAATGCCGCTTTGCACAATGATGTAAACATACAACATCACCTTAACAGTGTACAAAATTTTAGTTTTGGAAAATGAATACAGGAACTCTAAAGTAGTCATGCTGTATGTTCTGTATGAATTAACCTACAGTAGGCCTGCTGCATGTTCTGTATGAATTAACCTACAGTAGGCCTGCTGTATGTTCTCTATAAAGTAACCTACAGTAGGCTTGCTGTATGTAGGCTTGCTGTATGACAATTTGTGGGTTTAGAGCTCATTACAAATTTAGTGAATGTGTCGAGTGATAGGGGATCAAAAAATTCAAGTGTCCCCATTGACACCTGGTCAGGGAGGTTCAGGACATTCTCAGGACAACTGAGATTTTGGGGACTATAACTATTTAAGGAAGAGTCAGTTATTTGTTTTCTAATGGTGATGATCTTTTCATCAAAGTAGTTCATGTATTCATTACAGCTAAAGTGAAGACCCACTTCACTTGTTGAGCGTTGCTTTTTTGTTAACTTTGCAACTGTATCGAAGAGAAATTTTGGATTGTTTTTGTTCACCTCAATCAGGTTGGAGAAATAAGCTGATCGAGCAGATGTGA
>JACXGI010000204.1:128636-146746 GCA_016801175.1 Esox masquinongy | reverse complement strand
TCAACTTTGTGGAGTGCCACTTTCGCTCCAATTTACAGTAGGCCTGCTGCATGTTCTGTATGAATTAACCTATAGTAGGCCTGAGTATGTTTTCTATAAAGTAACCTACAGTAGGCCTGCTGTATGTTCTCTATAAAGAAACCTACAGTAGGCCTGCTGTATGTTCTCTATAAAGTAATCTACATTAGGCCTGCTGTATGTTCTCTATAAAGTAACCTACATTAGGCTTGCTGTGTGTTCTGTATAAAGTAACCTACAGTAGTTCTGCTGTATGTTCTCTATAAAGTAACCAACATTAGGTCTGCTGCATGTTCTCCATAAAGTAACCTACATTAGGCCTGCTGCATGTTCTATATAAAGTAACCTAGAGTAGGCCTGCTGCATGTTCTATATAAAGTAACCTACAGTAGGCCTGCTGCATGTTCTATATAAAGTAACCTACAGTAGGCCTGCTGTATGTTCTCTATAAAGTAACCTAGAGTAGGCCTGCTGCATGTTCTATATAAAGTAACCTACAGTAGGCCTGCTGTATTTTCTCTATAAAGTAACCGAGAGTAGGCCTGCTGGACTATGTTCTTTGCAGCAGGAACTCAATCAATAAAATTTTTTCATGAAGCCATTATTATATCAGCAGTCACAACGATCTTAAACATATACTGCTGGACCACCCAAGGCCACTTGTAATGTTTTAACAACATATATTTTGAAACTATAAATTCATACACATGATGTGATATCATTACAAATACTTGTTTTAATTCCTTTGAATAGGGAATCAGGTGTGAAGTACTATATGTCAGGAATCCAATAAGCTTGCATTCTCTCTGACCTGGAGGGATGGAGAGAGGAACGCTTTAAGAATGTATATCAGAAGTAATCAAAGTAAGCTTTACTTGGGAATTGCTTTAATAATCTTTTTCAGCCCAACTCTGTGGATGGTCTGGTAAAACAATCAGTGAAGCGTGGCCTTCACTAGCCAATAAGAAGACTGGGAGACAATCCTGGCATGATAGGCATTGGCTTAATTGGCTCAGCCTACCAGTTACTACAGTAGCTAACTAATATATCATTGAAGGAACATTTTCTATAATGTCGTAGGCAACTAGCTGGTTATCTTCATATACAGCTCCGGAAAAAATTAAGAGACCACTGCACCTTTTTCTTTCCTTTCTCGTAATTTTTTCCGGAGCTATATATATAATATGTTACAGATCTTTAATATTATAACATATAAGTGGCTGGCTCATGCTAAACTGGATGTAATTGATACAGTAACTGTTCATTTAAGTTATCAACTGTCAGAAATGTCTCTGTTTGGGGCCACACCTTGCAGTATTTAATAGTAGACTATTTGTTGCTATACATTAAGGCTTTGATATTTTTGAATATTTGAGAGTCAAAGTATATCTCTTAAGATATAAGAAATGCACTTCAAAATGAGGTGTTATGGAGTTGGATGGATAAGGGTGAACCGGAATGAAGAGAACTGTAATTTGATGTCTAACCAGTTGGTCGATGAAGCCTGGATGAAGGCACAGCTCGGTAGTCCTGGGTGAAAGATGGGCTGTGAATTCAATGCAGTGAAGTTGGAAGCAGGTGGAGCAGTGCCAGGGAGAATGTGCCAGTTCCTGGGGTAGACCCAGCCCTCCAGGCCGTGTCAAGTGGTAGTTTGATTGCCCAAGTTGCTAATTGAGCCAGAAGGGGACACTACCGGTATGCTTGTGAAGAGGGAGGGCTGGAGGCCCATGGAGTTCCAAATGACCTGGGGTAATATTCTGGATAATGGGTTGGCCATGATTAATCTCCCATGTCTGAATGGAATTGTTTTTATGAGAATAATCAGCAGCAATTTTATGAACTTGACCTTTCTGCCTTGAACATGTCTCTCAACATGTAGTTAGTCAGATTTGGGAGAGGGGGAAGGAAATGTGGAGTAGCCTTCAGTACGATGTTGTCAAGCCTTTGCATTTCATTTGAGATGTGTCACTTTAGTTGTGAACTGACTGTTGGTGACTGACTTGAATAAAATTAAAAGAAACTATTTATATGAAGAACACCACATGTCTTATGTGAGAGCATTGTTTATTTAAAGAAGGGAAAATACTTCAATGTGTTAAATATCAATTAATCTGAGTCAGTAAACCACATAGGTGACTGTTTTATATGACACAATGGCATGTGGATCTTTGCTTCTAGAAAAAACATTTGAAAACATGGGTTGTCTATATAAGACAGGTGGGTAAATCCAAAACTACCCTTTCACTTCTACCACAACATGCTCCATTGTCTCATGTTGCTGACAAAACAAGGGGATTTTTCTGAGAGTAGCAAGGGGATTAATAATTCCATCATTTCTGAGACATACTCATGACAAGAATGATACAATTCATGAGCATGAAATTCAAATGAACAAATCCCCCGTCATTATATAACATAATCACAGTAACAGTTAAAAATTTGGGAGGTAGGTCTTTTATATGTGTCTAACTGGAAAATCATAAAAAGTGGTGACACTTTTCCTTTGGGAATTCCAAAAGTGTATGTAGATGCTCTACAGTTTATCTACTGACTACCAGTAACATTTTAACTATCTACTAACGTTTACCCAACACTTTATCCTAACTGTAACCTTAATCCTTACACTAAAATGTATTTTAAACCTAGCCCTAAACTTAGCAAGCATTTGCTTATCAACAGATAGTTGACATTTTGTTGATAGTATTCGTATCTATAGAACATCTACAGATGGAAATCGGGACTCTCAAAATAAAGTACAAGCCAAACATCAAGTAATAAGGCATGGCTATTCCTTCCTTGGTATTAAATCACACAAACGCCAAACATATTGTACTTCATACTCTGAAGCCTGTATCTGTTATGGCTCTGGTAAAGTGGCTACTGGAGGGTCTAATTGGCCCTTACTCTCTCAATAGTTTAAAGCATGTGTGACTGCTCAGATGAAGGGCCAAGGGGAAGGGGGTGATTTTGGATTAAGTCATTGTCTACTGGGCCACAATGGTATTCATTGGCTGAGTCCCAGATACAAAATGAGGTAAACCTACTTGAGGTCGTTATCTGGGACCAGGAGTCGATCAGTGAGACAAGGATTTGTAGCTTTTACATTTTAGTCATTTTGCAAACTCTCATCCAGATCAATTTACAGTAAGTAGTGAGAGCACACATGCTCACACTGTCCCCCTTTGGAAATAAAACCCACAACTCTGATGATACAAGTGCTACACTCGGAATCATACTCTCACACTACACTCTCACACTACTGACAGAGCCAACAGTGTCCTGAACACAAGAATGAGTCTCAAGAAGAGTGACAGAGGTATACTTATATCCCCTTCAGGTAGGTTTTGCAGGATTTATTTCTGTATTTTGCCTTAAAATTATTTAGTCATATTTATATGGTCCACTTCTGTACAGACAAATGTATCGGCCATTGTTGTCAGCATGTACCTGTTATGCAGCCAATGAGAAATTAGTCTGAGAGGTGGGAGGGGTTCACCACAGCCTATTCATTGACGTAACCCAGCCCTATGTAGTTATCTCTAACCATTAACACAATCTGAAACAACCAAATCTAAAACAATACATCTATAAACAAAAATATGATTTGATGGGCAAGTGGAAGTGGTGCATTTTTACATGTTGCCATAAATGTAGGCTAAGTTTATGTTATAGCAAGAAATGCATGTTTAAATAAAATCTTTGCCTGACATTGCCCTACTAGAAAAATTAAAAGATATTCGCTCCCCACTATTTATTTGTGTTGTGCATAAATATAATAGACGGCGCAGCAAACTTTGATAATATGAAATATATTTGTAGTATATTATTTATATATAAAAATAATAACACATTTAAAATAAGTGAAATATTATTGTTTTTGGAAAAACACATGCCCATTTTAAATTTGATGCCAGCAGCACGATTCAAAAAAGTTGGGACAGGGGCATGTTTACCACTGTGTTGTATCACCTCTTCTTTTAACAATATTCTGTAAGTGTTTGGGAACTGAGACCAATTGCAATAGTTTTGAATGTGAAATGTTTTCCCATTCTTGTTTGACATAGGATTTCAGCTGCTCAACAGTTCGGAGTCTCCTTTTTCATAATGCACCAAATGTTTTCAATGGGTGACAGGTCTGGACTGCAGACAGGCCAGTTTAGCACCCAGACCGTTTTACTACAGAGCCATGCTGTTGTAATACATGCAGAATGTGGTTTGGCATAATCTTGCTGAAATAAGCAAGGCCTTCCCTGAAAAAGACGTTGTTTGGATGTCAGCATATGTTGCTCCAAATCCTGTATATATTGATCAGCATTAATGGTGCCTTCACAGATGTGCAAGTCATCCATGCCATGTGCACTAATGCACCCCCATACTAACACGGATGCTGGCTTTTGAACTGTCTGTTGATAAGAGGTTGGATGGTCCCTCTCCTCTTTAGCCTGGAGGACGCGGCGTCCATGATTCCCAAAAAGAATTTCAAATTTGGATTTGTCAGACCACAGGACAGTTTTCCACTTCGCCTTAATCTATCTTAAATGAGCTCGGGCCCAGAGAAGGTGGCGGTGGTTCTGGATGTTGTTTATATATGGATTCTTCTTTGCATAGTAGATGTTCAACTTGCGTTTGTGGATGCAGCAGTGTACTGTGTTCACAGACAATGGTTTTCGGAAGTGTTCCGGAGGCCAGGCAATGATTTCCACTACAGAATCGTGTCTGTTTTTATGCAGTGCCTCCTGGGGGCCCGAAGATCATGGCAGTCCTATATTGGTTTTCGGCCTTGTCCCTTGAGTACAGAGATTTCTCCGGATTCTCTGAATCTTTTAATCATATTATGTACCGTAGATGATGAGATCCCCAAACTCATTGCAATTTTTTGTTGAGAAACGTTACTCTTATATTGTTGCACTATTTGCCTGACCAGCCTTTCACAGAGTAGTGAACCCCTCTCCATCTTTACTTCTGAAGGACTCGTCCTCTCTGGGATGATCTTTGTATACCCAATCATGTTACTGACCTGTTGCCAATTAACCAATCAGTTGTGAGATGTTCCACCAGGTAGATTTTTTAGCATTGCACAACTTTTCCAATCAAATTCAAAGAGGGCATATATTTTTCAAAAAACAATAACAGTTCTCAGTTTCAACATTTGATATGTTGTCTTTGTAATATTTTCTATTGAATATAGAAAATATTTTTTTTTTGCAATTTAAACGATTTGCTCATTACTGCATTCTGTTTTTCTTTACATTTTACACAGCGGCCTAACTTTTTGGGAAATGGGGTTGTACTTAAATACTATGTAACACTATTGTCCAAAATGGGTTCCACAATTATACAGAAATATAATAATACACAACTTCTTTTGGCTTGAGGTGTTGCAGTTGACTTTTGACTTTCCCCATCCAGGAAAATAAGTAATCTAGATGAATATGCATCATCTCTGTGAAGTTTTTTGATTGATTTGTCCAATTGAGAAGTATGCATCCTCATAGTGACAACACTGGTAAGAGCATGGTGTGTTAAAATGCCATCTCAGCATTACAGCTCAGTTTATATTAAGCTGGAGGCAGAACTGAAATCATCACTAGGTTGATGGCCGAAAGCAAATATATCGCCTAGTTGTCAAAATCCCTTTCAGATACATTAAAAAAATCTGTGAATAATTCACTACATGGTATGGTTAATTATAAATGGATATTGAATGGACTTTTACTGCCTTAACAGTTAACAATCATTTTAAAATTGACAGCTGATGTGTGTCTTGTTACCTGAGCTCAAAAATTCCTTTCTCTCATGTTTTGTGATAATACTTTTATAGGTAAGAGGACAGGATTTTAGGTGGGGTTATACTGAGAGGAAATGATAGAGCACTAGTCACAATACTTTTGCCTGATCCTCAGCCTGGAACTTGAGTTGATCCCAGAGGATCAGATCAAGATATCCCCACTCTGCTCTGAATAACCAGCAGAATATAAAGTACCGCTCATAGAAACTTACTGCAATAGCACTGTCGTGATTTAGCCCACATCCAGTTCTACTCAAGTATTAATTGAGAGGATCTGGTCACACAAATGTAGGCTAAAACTAGGCGGCAAAAGTCCAAATAAATATTGTCAATTACTGTAGTAACAAACCCCCACAAATCAAGCAATACCAAACTGTTCAAATAGTTTACTCTCCTCTGATTGGAAGAGAGCAAATATTGTAGTTTTAACGCTCATTTATTGCAATTTATTTTTTTAAGAGAAATGTTACCAGCTTTAAAGCTCATTAAAGTAGATAAAAAATAAAATAGAAAAAATTATAAAGCAGTCATTCTTTTGGGGCCCATTTAGGGTCTAATTCTGGCTTTTGGGGCACATAGTATGGTCACCTACATTTTCGGACTACCTCAGAATTTCAGCCTGCTCAGTACATTTTGTGTATGTACTCGGTACTCATTTGCATAATGACTGAGAACACATCACACATAATGATTGCTAATGTGTCCTTTGGTAAAAAAATGTGGATTCCCTGTTGTTTTTTTAACTGTCTGCCGTCGATCAGACACCTCTCTGCCATGGCTCCTCTATTTTGGATGTGAGAGCTGTCCCTCCCTGTGTTGGAGGGCCGGTCTGGGCAGTGGGAGGAGAGGTTAGCAGCCAGATTACACTGCTGCTGGTGGATGAGGTGGATCATGCAGCGCTACAGTTCAACGTCCGGCGCTACGGCTCCTCTGTATTTGCCTTATTCGGGAGGTCAGCCCCGGCCTGCCTGTGGACTTCCCTCTAATCAAGGGGCCGGGCTGCCTGGGGCCTCTCTCTCTCTCCATCCTCTCTCCCTGCCTTTCATCACACACTCCTCTCGTCAGACAGCTCTGATTCCCTTCCCAGCTCCAGCCACAATGCTAATTAATTCTTCTCCCAGAACACAGAGCGAGGAGCGGGAGGAGCTGCACACAGAATAATAAGGCATCAGAGTGGAGAGGAACAGAAGACTCTCCCCCTACTGTGTTTCCATGTTTCCCTGGGCTCTATGGTAGGGCTGGTACACTATGGTAGCTAGTGAGTCACTCTGCAGCACTCTGGTCCCCAATCATATTGTCCTCAGCAAGACACAGCAGAATAAACATTAAAACCTACCTTGCATGTATCATCAACAAGGGAAGATATTAACACTACTTCATTTAATCAAATATGTATCAAGCAGACCCCGAACCAGTATAGGTTACTGTATCCTCCGTATGAATGTGCAGGCATCTCAGATAATATGTATTGTTATGTAGTGTGTTAGCATTGTATGTAATCACACATTGCACACAACCACTAGGTTAGTGGATGGAGACTGTTGTCTTTTCTTTTTGTAGTATATTCTTTTGACCCCCGGGCATTCATTGCCACAGAGGAAAATACTTTCAAAGTGTAGCCCAGACCAATGTGAATAAATGAGGCATGACTGAAATTCAGCGAGCAGGGTCTCAGAGGGGAGGGTTTGGAGCAACACGTAACTTATACTCTCTCACTCTTTCTTTCCCACTCCCAATTCCACTCTCTCACTCTCTCTTTCCCACTGCCAATTCCACTCTCTCACTCTCTCTTTCCCACTCCCAATTCCACTCTCTCACTCTCTCTTTCCCACTCCCAATTCCATTCTCTCACTCTTTCACTGCCTCTCCTGTGATGTTCCACAAACACTATAGGGATAGATTTCCATTTCAGAAACCTCTCTTTCTCTTTAACCTGCCTATTACTGTGAAGGACGAAAGGGCTTTTTGCAGTGTGTGCTGTAATGTAGAGGGCTTTTATACAGCAACACCCACAGAGAAATATAATGCTTGGATTTGATAGATGTACACACAAATACAAATGCAAACATGCACAGGTGAAAAGATACACACGTCACAGCACAGAGAAACACACATGGCACAGCGATGCAATTCATAAAACACACACATGGATTGGTAGAGTTCTTCCGGAAAGGAAAAAGGGCCAACTTCTCACATTAATTCTCATTCAAGAGTCCAAACAAAAACAAGGAAACACAACGCTGAAGACAGGCTGGAAAAATAGATGGAGGAGAGGAGACGGATGGAAGTGTTCTAATGAGACCTTATTTAACATGTCAGCAACTCTCAACTAGTTCACTCTCTTTCCTAGTATGGTTTTAATCCCTTTATTTAATATTCATAAAAATAAACAAATTAGCCTTTTTTACATCCAAATACGCTAAATCAACTAAATGCAGGGGAAAAAGAAAACCAGAAAATGTTTAATTCATTGTCTAATTTGTAAACCTGTGACATACTAGCGATTCTGAGACCATATTAAAGGAGGGATAATTACAAACAGAACGTTTTCCCCAATAAACATGCTCTGTAACACTTTAGGGTTAAAAGGGAGTGGAGTGTGGAAAACCATCACAGATGGAATACACACGGATGGATTTCAGGTAATTTGAAAGCAGCTAATTTTATGGACACTTCACCATCCCAAAAAAATCCTATTTGAATTCCTTCAAATCCCTAATGATGTCCCCCATAGACTATTCCCCGCTACCTAGTCCCTTTAAGAAATAAAAACGGCAATCATGGAAACAAATCTAAAGTAGCTTATTAAGCAACTACTGTACAAAAGATCCATTCATAAAAAAAAAACAGAGGATCCATTAAAATTTGGATGAAATTATTATTTCCACTCACTGGGTCGGAGGCGCTTGCAGTGTAAATGTGATGGTTGCACTTTGTAACCTCAGCACAGACATGGAGGCTCTGTGAAGTCAATACAAGTCCATCCTCTGGTCCCCTGAACACTGCTTAAAGCAGGCTGCTGAATGTAACCCCATCGCCCAACACACAACCAGCATCACTTTCATTGATCTATTTCCTGACATCAGGATCCATCTTTTAGAACATTCATTATTCATTAACTAAACAAGTGTGCTGAGGTGTGTGTGTGAGTGGGGGGCTGTGAGGCTTCTATGACCCATCCTAAATGGAACACAAAGACCATTCCTAAAGGCCAAATATGTCCCAGGAAACATAACTATCTATAAAAAATATTTATAGATGGCCTTCACTCATGCTATAAAAAGTAAAGTTTCCTCTCAAGAGAAGATAGTGGCATCATTGGAGAAGCATGGGTGCTTTCCTTTTGCGAGGGTGAAACAGATGTGTAAATAATTCACACTGGAGACCAGAGGCCCATAAAGGGTAATACCAAAGCTAAGATTACTTAGTTCAGATTACTTGTTTTAGTGTTTACTCCTTTCACTTTTTGTCCAGTACTTGTGTGTTTGTCCTTGTTTTACCATACGTGTATGTTCCATAATCTCATATAAATAGGAACACAACAGAAATTTGACCTTGGTGAGAAATATGCTGATCTACATGAGTAAAAAGGCTATTTCTCATTTAGGGTAAAAGTTCAATTTGAGTGGCCTGGGATGGTCCATTTGAGGGGCCTGGGATGGTCCATTTGAGTGGCCTGGGATGGTCCATTTGAGCGGCCTGGGGTGGTCCATTTTAGCGGCCTGGGATGGTCCATTTGAGGGGCCTGGGATGGTCCATTTGAGGGGCCTGGGATGGTCCATTTGAGTGGTTTGGGATGATCCATTTGAGGGGCCTGGGATGGTCCATTTGAGGGGCCTGGGATGGTCCATTTGAGGGACTTGGGATGGTCCATTTGAGTGGCCTGTGATGGTCCATTTGAGGGGCCTGGGATCCATTTCTCTAAGCCTCTAACTGAAATGTGCTGCTGCAGCAGTGGTTGGAATAAAACCTACTGGTCTTTCAGCAAAAACTCTCTCCACTAACATTCAACACTTACATGACCAATAAAGTATTCAAACCCCTTCACTTTCTTTATAATTTGTTGCATTTCTTTGCCATAAACCATAATGCAAAAACACATTTTTAGAAATGTGTGCCAATTATTGAAAATAGATATCACATGTACATAAGTATTCAGA
Source organism: Esox masquinongy (assembly GCA_016801175.1). NCBI lineage: Eukaryota > Metazoa > Chordata > Actinopteri > Esociformes > Esocidae > Esox > Esox masquinongy. Next base: position 136,780 of record JACXGI010000204.1, on the reverse strand, counting down.
CACTTTTCTCAGTACATTTTAGAGATGCCTTTGGCAGCGATGGGAGCTTTGAGACAGTCCTGACCATTCTCCAATCCCTGTAGGAATTGGAGAATCACCCCCATAGCATGATGCTCCCACCACCATTCATCGCTATAGGAAGGGTGTTAGCCACATAATGAGCGGTATCTTGTTTTTGACAAAGCACACTTTGCTTCTGGGAACTTTCAAAACTAAAACAATTTATTTTGTAACCTTCCCTAGATTTATATCTGAACACTATTCTCTGTGGTCTATGGAGATTCATTTTGACTTATTGTCTTGGTTTTTTCTCTGACATGCACTGTGAAGTATTGGACCTGTAGAAGATTTTGTGAATGTTACATTATTGTTTTTGTTAATTTTCATATCAAATTTAATCTTACATTTGTAATTCATAATATACTAGTGAAAGTGATTGATTCTGTGTCTTAGAATATACTCATCTAGGCATGAACAAACTGGATAGCAATTGCTCAAGCATTTTTTCATAACAATTCCCCAACATAATTTGATATTATAACAGTGTCCTTGTTACAAGGGTGAGGGACACAGGAGTGAGGCTCCATTCTGATAGTGGTGTTGACTGGTTGGAGAACTGAGGTCAATACCGCTATAGTCCGTGCCAGTGCTGCCATCCCAGCCACATCATCCAGATGGTCACATTGTGCATGACATCAGGTCTATTAAAAATAAACTACAGTGCAGCTGCAACATGTACAAACATGAAGAGATTGTCTTTCTGTTTGTCTGTGCAGCCTAAGCTCCTCAAAGCCATCCAGAGTTTCCCCAGAGTCTTCCAAATGAGGCTGACAGCCTGACACACTGCCTCACCTGCCTCTTTATTAATGATTAATTATATACCACTATATAATTAATATAATTAATAATTACTGCACAAACAGGCTTGTGTACTTCCCTCGGTTGAAGCACCGCCTTTGCCCAATCCTGATACGTCCAATTGATTAGTGATGAAAACAGGACTATTGTTGCTTGTTAGCTCATGTATCCCACTCTTTTCTGGCAGTGTCTTGATGTACGGTGGTTTCGGAGTGTATTTCTCCATTTTGTGTAAATTTTATTGTGTTACAGACTGAATTAACAATTGATTACATTTTCTTTAATCTTTACACAATAACCCATAATGACAAAGCAAAAACACGTTTTTAGAGATTTGTGACAATTTATTGAAAACTGAAAAAGTGTAAGATGTACATAAGTATTCAGACCTTTTATTCTTTACTTTGTAGAAGCACCGTGGGCAGTGATCACAGCTTTGATTCCTCTTGGGTGTGCCTGATTTATACACCTGGATTTGAGCAGTTTCTTCCAAGCAGTGTCAGATTGGATGGAGAATGTCAATGAACTGCAATCTTTGGGTCTTTTCAAAGCCATTCAGGCTTTGGCTGGGCCACTCATTCACATTGACAGACATATTGATGTGGCTGTGTAATTTGGTTCGTTGTCATCCTTAAAAATAACTCTTTGTCCCATTCTGAGGTCCTCTGCACTCTGGATCAGGTTTTCTTCAAGGACCTGTATTTTCATGACCAGTCTCTTAGTACCTGCCACTAAAAAGCATCCCCATAGCATGATGCTCCCACCACCATTCTTCACTGTAGGGATGGAATTAGACAGGTGATGAGCGGTATCTTGTTTTCACCAAACATAGTGTTAGGCTTTCAATTCTAATAGTTAGATTTGGTCTCATCAGACCAGACAATCTTTTTCCATATGCTCCCAGAGTCTGTCACAGAGGCGTTGCTAAGATCACAATACATTCGGGGCTTAACCCCCCCCCCGCCCCCCCCCCGGGACAGAAAGTACAGGGTTTTGAATGTACATGCGGAAAATGTCGATGTACACGCTAGCGGCCTACACGTCTACGCTGTCATAATGCGCAATCAGAATTATAGATGAATAGATCAGGGGCTATTTTTTTATTTTTTATTTTTTTGGTCAATTTGAGATCCAGGGCTATTCATAAAAGAACTATAGCTATACCCCCGGACAGGCCCCAGGCCTAACGATGCCACTGGTCTGTCAAGTGCCATTCGGCAAACTCCAGGCAACATGTAATATGCTTTTTACTCAGGAGTGGCTTCCGAGTGGCCATCTGGCAGTTTAACCCATCTGCAGAGAAACTCTAAAATTCTGTTCCAGTGGCTTTTGAATTCTTGGTCATCTACCTGACTGTGGTCCGTCTTGCCCAGTTACCTAATTTGGCCGGAATGCCAGCACTAGTAAGTCCTGGTGGTTTCAAACTGCTTCCATTTCACTATGGTAGAGCACACTGTCCTCCTGGAAATGTTTATTGCTTTCAAAAATGTTCATAACCCTCCCCAGATCAGTGCCTCAACACAATTCTATCGCTGAAGTCTGAGAGATTGTATGACTTCATGGCTTGGGTTTTGAACTGAAATGTGAAGTGAGCAAAGTTCTATAGACAGGTGTGTGCCTTTCGAAATCACGTCCTATCAATTGAATTGGCCACAGGTGGACAAAGTTCAAAGGAAACAGGAAGCATCTGAGCTCAATTTGGAAAGTCTTCATACTTCTGTACGTGCAGACTGCCAATTAGAGATTGAAGTGTCTTTGTGTATTTGATTTGTTTTGTTACAACCCCATTTAGGTGCAAAGTCGGGTAAAAACAAGACACATTTCCTTAAGTTGATTTGTTTTTGCAAGTCCCATCGGTTTTACATGTTGATTCAACCTCAACAGATTTCTTGATGATGTGGAAACAAGTTGATTTGCAAGTTGTTAATAAATGGAAGATCCACTGGAAATTAGAAAATGGAAAAACAGAAACAATTCAAAGAGATTTTAGGAGCAGATCATCAGGCTTGTCAATAAGATTTTGTTCTTAATTGACTTGCCAGGTATAATAAAGGTAAAATAAAAATTGTCTTGCGTGGGTTGGGTTGTGGGATGTGGAGGGGGTAGAATGATCTGGGCTAAAGCCCAGATGACACACTGTGATCCCCCTTGCGTTATGGCGCAGGTGCCCTCTCATATGATGGAAAGCAGTGTGGGGCCATTGGCATCCTGCAAACGGAGAGAAAAAAAGCCTTACATACAACTAATTCCATCCTACCTGCAAGCTGTGCCTACCAGTGCCACACCGTGTTGAAGGGATTCAATCTAAACTTGAATCACTCTACTCACACCGTGAAGTTTGGGTTGGAGTAAGGTGAGGTGCGGTGTGATTTGTGGCTGAAAAAATCCAAGCAAAAGGTGAACACTGCTGTGGTGGTAGAGGTACATCCTAGACAGCCGTCCACCGCTGATTAGCTATTTACTGTCATCTTGCAGTGTGAATACACTGAAAGATTAAGATGTTGGACGGAGAGCATGTTCAAATGGCAAAAGAGTGTCAGTTAAGATTCTTTAACTGACACTCTTGTGCATTGTGGGACACGTGGCTGAATGAGAACATGGGTGTGTTTCTATACGTTAGAGTAATGAGAAGAGATGCGTTGAATTAGGAAGTATTGTCCAGGACAATTCGGTCCTATCTTGGTCCTCCAACTTTTAACTTGACTTCCAGTCGTACCTTAGTGGGAGAATGGTGTGTGCAGACTGTTCTGTGCGTGTGTGCGCGCATGTCGGAGCGCATGTCTGTATAGAAGTGCACACGTGTGTCTAGAGGAAATTTTTGTGTCATTTATTACCCCCAGGGTAATTACTCATTACAGGATTAGACAGCTGAGGACATGCAATCGTTCCACATGCCTCCAACACTCAGCAGAAAGAGGTGTGTGTTGCCCTGCCCCATGGGACTGTCATCCAGCAGAAAGAGGTGTGTGTGTGATGCCCTGCCCCATGGGACTGTCATCCAGCAGGAAGAGGTGTGTGTGTGTGTGTTGCCCTGCCCCATGGGACTGTCATCCAGCAGGAAGAGGTGTGTGTGTGTGTGTGTGTTGCCCTGCCCCATGGGACTGTCATCCAGCAGAAAGAGGTGTGTGTGTGTGTGTGTTGCCCTGCCCCATGGGACTGTCATCCAGCAGAATGAGATGTGTTGCCTTGCCCCATGGGACTGACATCCAGCAGAAAGAGGTGTGTGTGTTGCCCTGCCCCATGGGACTGACATCCAGCAGAAAGAGGTGTGTGTGATGCCCAGCCCCATGGGACTGACATCCAGGAAGGACTGAGTGGCAATGGACAGGACACCCAAGGATACAATGGAGAGGAAAACATAGCGAGGGAAAAACTGATAAGGCCTGCAATATACAGTACACAAAGACTGACACTGAACCACTGTGACAGAGAAATCGCTCAAATATGATTCTTTTGGAGGCCTGTCAGTTGTTTTCTATCTCTATTAAATTTCCTTTGACCATATTGTAACTAAAAGGCACTGAAAGTGCCTATTCTACTGCACATACAAACATAGTCTGCAGCGTATTACCTACAACAGCACAACAACAGACCCACATTAAAGAACTAAATCATGTTAACTTCCTCTTAGGATTTTCCCTCTGGGGCTGACAACAATTTGTGCTGGGAGTGGGGAAGAACATTTCATATTGAAATGTGGTACAGTAAGTTGTAACTGTACGTATGAAATTGTGGCAAGGGTTAAAGAACGACAGGTAACGTGAGCAGAAATTCTTAATTAATGACATGGAGTAACTGTTAGCAGCAGCATCAAAGAGTTTTTGAGTTTTCCTTGGCAAGCACTCTCTATTCCATTCGACCTCTCATTTACCCACAGACAGCACAGTCCCACAGGGCTGGAGGAAGGGACACCTATACGCTTCTCAGCTCCAGAGCATCACCAGCATCTACACATCCCCCAGTGGCAAAGGCAACCACCTACTGAGCAAAACACACGGCTATGAATTATGAGATGAAATTACCATACAGCACTTGTGTTCTTCTCACAGGTCCCACTAATCCACAGTAATGATAATTGGATCTTATCAACTGTGACATCCACGACGCTCTGGAATCTCCTTGCTTGCTGCTTTAAGTCAAGTATGAATGACTGTTCTCAGTGATGGTTATGACCCGTATCAGTCACTGTGAAGTAAGCATCATCAGCACATTTAAATTCCCTAATTGCTCTTCTTCATTACAGGGGAGAATGGGCTGCTGATAAAGGCCTGTGCTGCGTCATAAACCTATGCAGAGTATGAATGGAAGTTAGTCTATAATTACCTGAGAGCAGAAATAGCTCCTGTGTCAGATTAATAGTCAGAGCCTCACAATGCTGGTCGTGCTGTTACTGTATGTTTAACCGCCTGATTAGAGGGGGTTTTTTGTGGGCAAAAGTGTTAGAATTGGTGGGAAAGAAACTGAATTGATTAGATTGTTATGTAACAACGGAAACACAATGGAATGGAGTCGACCGGCATTCACTGAAAATGACCTCAATCTAATTCAAGGCTAATTGCTTGAGGGACTGCGGTTTTGAGGCGTTGGCATGGCGGATTAAGGGGAAGAGCCTTGGTGGTCTCCTCTTCAGGGAAGAGCTCTAGTGAACAGATGGGGGAACACGGGGCAGTGTTAGGGGTTCAGCAGGAGCAACCTCCCGGTCTGCTGAGATCGCTGCTCTGCTTGGGAGAAACAGCTGGCGGTGCGAGGCTCAACGCAAGACCTTACACGCCAACAAGGAGAAAAGAGCAGCGAAAGCGAAGGTAATATGTAGAGAAAGGCATGGCCTCCACCTTCTCTTGAATCCCAGCAATATGGGGAACAAGCCCACCTCCTCCCCCTCACTGGCTGGCTCACTGTTCCAGTCAGACAGGCAGCTGCAGTCCAGTGACAGGGTGGATATTTCACCCTCTCTCTCCTAGTCTCTTGCATGGCCATTGTCATTACACTAACATATTGAGTCATTTGGCCCTAGCACAAAGAGCGGCTCTCTCAGTATGATGGTTTAAATAAATTCCCCAGGTTACTCTCTCTCTCTCTCTCTCTCTCTCTCTCTCTCACTCACATCATTCATTACCTGGGGCAAGGGGGTAGGGATTTAAGGGGTAGTTGGTTGGGTGGATAAATAGTATGTTGTGGAATTCTTAGGGTATTACAGAGCCAACACAATGCCTAGATCAATGTCTAGATGACTGATGTAGAAATGGGAACCTCGATGGAAAGAGCCTTGCACTTCACACGGGAGTTGAATGAATCAGTGTCACCTTCAAAACAGGTTGAATGACTTACATGATAATAAACATGAACAAATACTACTACATCCCAAACCTAAAGCTGAGGACATATATAATACTACATCCCAGATCTAGAAAAGAGGACATCTATAATACTACTGTCGCAAGGATGTCGCGAGAACCGGTACTTCGGTTCCAAGTTGATGACAAAATTCTGAAAACATGACGGTACTCGTTTTTGTACAGTACCGTAGGTACCGGAGATCCAACACGTGAAAGATGGCAACAAGTGCAGCTGCAGCTCCGCCTCGACTCGTTGAAAAGAAAAACAGTAAGACTTGTGTATGGAGTACTTTGTGTTCGAGGCGGATGATCAGGGAGTAGCCTAATAAATTCGCAAAAACCAGTATGCTAATAGTGGGTTCGAGTTTTCACGACTGGAGGAAACACTTCCAACTTAGCGAAGCACCCCAAAGACAGACATGCAGATTTATTTAAAGAATTCAAAGCGATTGAATTTCAATTCACTTTACATTAACAACGTATCCAAAGTGTTATCCTTGTTATATCCTTATCCTGAAATACATGTTACCATTATTTTTGTTTGAGACAGCTGGCATTGCTGTGTAGCCTAGCCAACTGTGTTCCATACGATGTTTGCAGTGGCTAAAGGCTACGGTGTTTAGGCTAACGTAATGTATCCATAGCTCGTTGTAATAGGCTAGCGTCCTTACCGTTTAGTCTGTGTCATCTGTCAAGTTCAAGATGCCATGAAAAGTGATGCCTTTCTTATTGGAACCTGGCATCTCCACAGAATGGTAGCACATAATCATACTATTGTATTCTGTACTGTTGCTATTTTTATGTACAGCAATATAGTTTGAGCTGGACATTTCATACAGTTCCTCGACATGTGTCAGGTGCTTTTCTTATTTTAAGGCTATATGTCAGTGCTGAACTTGATACTTGGAGCCTGATCAGGGTTCTACTTATTCTAATCTATAGCCTGTTTACCTTTTTATTTTGTTATTTTTCATTTCTCTGCTGGGTACTGCAATTGAAATGCTATGCCATGATTGATTGTATTTTAAGCACAGTACTGTTTGTTTTAAATACTTAAAGGCTACATGCCACTATTGTTTTTTGTAATGTTCAAATGTTTTTATTAAAGGAGTGTATGTTTAAGTACAGTACATGGGATTTATTGTTTTGTTTTTGTTTTTTTACCGTGGTATCGAATTGGGTATTGAGAATCGTCGAATTTCACTGGTATTGGTATCGACCATAACATTTCTGGTATCGTGACATCCCTAAATACTACTACATTCCAGATTTAAAACAGAGAACATCTATAATACTACTACATACCAGATGTAGAACAGAGGACATCTATAATACTACTACATTCCAGATTTAAAACAGAGGACATCTATAATACTACTACATTCCAGATTTAAAACAGAGGACATCTATAATACTACTACATTCCAGATTAAAAACAGAGGACATCTATAATACTACTACATTCCAGATGTAGAACAGAGGACATCTATAATACTACTACATCCCAGATCTAGAACAGAGGACATCTATAATACTACTACATTCCAGATGTAGAACAGAGGACATCTATAATACTACTACATCCCAGATCTAGAACAGAGGACATCTATAATACTACTACATTCCAGATTTAAAACAGAGGACATCTATAATACTACTACATTCCAGATTTAAAACAGAGGACATCTATAATACTACTATATTCCAGATTTAAAACGGAGGACATCTATAATGCTATTACATCCCAAATAGAGAAAAGAGGCCATCTATAATACTACTACTTCCTAGGTCTAGAACAGAGGCCATCTATAATACTACTACTTCCTAGGTCTAGAACAGAGGACATCTATAATACTATTACATCCCAGATGTAGAACAGAGGACATCTATAATACTACTACTTCCTAGGTCTAGAACAGAGGACATCTATAATACTATTACATCCCAGAT